>JBBPRT010000021.1:0-46136 GCA_038093175.1 Boletus hoseneyae
TGTTGCCGTCCCACGTCCCTGGTTCGGCGATGAGTTTGGCCGGAAGGCCCCTTGTTGGTGTGTCGTATTCGGGTTCGGGTTCCCCGTCAGTGTCGACACGAGTGCGACGGGGAATGGCGGCGGCAGCTGCAGCGGCGGCATTTTGAGCCTGAATAGACTCGTGCAACAAAACCTGCATGTTGCTCATTGCATTGATGACGTCTTGCCATGTAGGGCCGTCGGGGGAGATTCCAGACATTCTGGGTGAAGACGCAGGGATAGAAGGTGAAGAGACGACGGGTGAACTGGTGAACAGGTGGGGTATGCCTAGTTCAGGAGAAATCGGGCTGGGCGGCGGAGAGCGGTCCGAGGACGTAATCTTGAATTACCGTTGTCTTCGTCGGTGCGGATGTTTCTGATATTCCGTCCGAGAGTGCAATGGAGGCGGGGGCGACGTACGGGGTGTTGGGCAGGAGCGGGCTCGACTGTGCGAATGGGACGGAAGGCGATAGGCGGAGTAGGAGTGCGGGGCTGGTAGACGGAGTCGACGGGGGAGTGTGCACGTTCTGGCGCCTGATCGTGCTGGAGTTCGTTGGGAAGAGGGATGGGAGATCCCGGCGCAGCTACGATGGTACCAAGTAGACCGAAGTCTATTTCTTGTAGTACCGGAGACGGTACGCAGGATGGAACGGGGGTGAAGTCGTTAGGATCTATGCCGTGCGGGTTTTCCCAATCGGCGGGGTTTATTTCAAGTAGGTAATTGGCTGGGGGAGAGGCGTGTCGTCGACCGTAGGCGAAAGCGTGTCGTGAGAGAAGTTCCTGGCGGCGTTCGTACCGGTTCAAGAAGTGAGTGCGCATAAAAAGGTAGGAAAGGGTATGAACGCAGCGAGGGTGAACAGGGCAGTCCTATTCAAGTGAAACCGGACTAAACCTATAGCGAGGATAACCTAGTTAATAGGTTGGACGAGTGTATTGATCGAAACGATTCGTCGTCGTTGAGTATCAACGACGAGGACAACGAGGATGGTAAAATCGTTTATTGTGTGAGAGATAAGAAAACGTCGTAGCATCCGATAACGAGGATGAGGCGGCAAATGCAGAGTGAAGGAGGAGTGGTAAACAAAAGTCCGGGCCCCAAGTGGAGAGCAGACAAGTGAATAGGACTGGGGAAGACGACGAGAAGGTACGGTATATATATGATACTAAGGTGCTTTAGGGTAGGTCGTCTGAGTCCTAAATACTTGAGGGTCGGTGTGAGAATGAAAGAGATAAGGGAACATGAGGGAAACGCAAGGTAACCGTGAGGCGTGACATCATAGATAGGGTGAGAGTCTGGACTGGGCCTAGACTCGAGTCACATGTTGTCCCACGGTCACGTGTGAGGTCACGTGACGGAGAAGAGCAGAATGTCACGTGATCCTAAAGGGAGTTAAGTCAGGTGACTTGGTCACGTGACTGCGAAAGTGAAAATCGACTAAGTCCGATAAGATGAAGAAAAGTGAAAATACGCAGCGTAAGGTCCTGAACTATAACACTAGTGCCCGTGAATACTGCCAACACTGCCATCCCTAGGGAAAAACGCACCTTGAAACCCACTCACCCTGCTAAATAGCCTCAAGTATCATCGTACATCGTCATAGCGCACAGCCGCATTCGCAGAAACACCCCAGCCGTCCTTGAACCTCTCCTCTGCCCTAAACACGACCAGGTCCCGCTTGGACACCTTGACACGCAAGACATAGATCATCGTCGGTGCGATGCCTGGAGAAAATATACCCTCGGGCGTATTGACGCCTTCCCAGACATCATCCAGCAACCCCAGCACAGCAAGAAAAAGCACAGGACAGTTTGTGTGCTCACTGTCCGGAAACAATGTCACCGTCTTGCAAAACAAGTCCACGTCGCGTCCGCCCTTGAGCAACTGGAAGGTGAGGGAGATGCAAACGTCGGGCTTGTGCGGTGTTTCCAGTCTTGGAAAGACGGTCAGCTTGACGTTCAGCACCGCATTCGACCCTCGGTAGCAGCTCGATTCCATCATGACACCAATATGCTCGGCCGTCAAGGACAGGAGCGTCGTCAAACTGCTCGTCTGTATGCGCATGCGATTCGTCTGAAAATGCGCAGTGTTGGTGTGATAGGCATCAATGAGCCTGCGGATGTCGAAAATGCTTTTCGTGATGCTTTGTGGACAGCTTGGCACCCACCAAAAACCCGCCCGAACCCAGGTAGCTCCAGATGCGTGATCGTACGTCGCCAGGCATCGACACACCGCCCTCTTGCGCCAAAACTGAGAAGAGCGTGGGCAGGTAGCCGGATGCTGTATGTGTTGTCGCACGCTGCTCCAACCGCCCACGCAATGAAAAAGACAAGAACCGGGCAAACCCCCCAATTGCATCTACAAAGAGTCATGAAAAGAAAAAAAAAAAAAAAAAAACAAGAGTGCACACACCTGCACTCGGAATCGGCATACCTGCTCGAATGCACAAATGCGGCTGAGAATGCCTTTTCCACAAGGCTTTGTGCCCTAAATTTGATTTCTTTCTTATGTTGGTGGTGGATCTTTTACATGAGTTCGAGTTTGGGGTCATCCACCTGCTACGAATACTGGATGGTGTTAAAGGGAACCTGCTTGCTACTCTCGACCAGCCGGGGGACTCAAGTAATTAGAACAGTTACCGACACCTTTGGTCGCGATACAATACGGCGCTTTCGGCAAGATGCATCTGATTTGAAACAAATGGCTGTACGCGATTCTCAAGATCTTCTGCAGGTGTGTTGCATCACTGAGGGACTCACAATTGTTGTCTTACCTGGCCTCGCATACAGTGTGCAATTCCTATCTTTATAGGACTCCTTCCTGTACTGCAAAATGAGCAAATCATCAAGATGTTATTTGTCCTTGCCCATTGGCACGGTCTCATGAAATTATGGATGCATAGATCTCGGTCATTGGTGTTTACATTGGGGAGTTTCCCCTGCAGTTCAAAGTCACGTCTGTCATTGTCATAGCTCCTCGGTATTTACACTGACGAGATTCCTCGTCGCTCCCTCATCCAACCAATCCTTCGCCGTCTTTTCCACCACCTCCGTTCACAGTAGGTATTGATCACCCTTTCATGGCTGACTAAGATTGACTGGTTTGTCCAAGGCGATTTGAACTTCCGCTTGCGTTCATTGTCTTCTGCTCACGCTTCCTGGTGTTTACACCAGAGAGTTTCATCTATTACCTCTCCTTTCATCATGCTCCCCAGTTCGTGACTTGCTGACACCCAAAACGGTCGAATTTAACACTCTCACACCATGACTAGCACTTGTTCATTTCATGTGTCTTCCTGTATTCAACATAATCCCACCCACCCCCAAAAAGACACGGATTAGGAGGGACGCTAAAGAACCGATGGTGGCACCTCAGCTACGAGATAACATTGCTGACAAAGAACAAGCCCTCGCTAATGGCACCACACAAATCGATCAAGAGCGCCGGGATAATAATGAAATAACCCTCCGCTTTCATTGCTCGCAGTAAACCGCAGGCAGCGTCGAGGGGGGGGAGTTCGTCGCCCACAGTAAACCGCAGGCGGCACCAAGGGAGGGAGTTCGTTGCCCGCAGTAAACCACAGGCGGCACTTCATCGCTCACAGTAAACTGCAGGCAGCGTCAAGGGAGGGAGTTTGTCGCCTGCAGTAAACCACAGGCGGCACTTCGTCGCTCACAGTAAACTGCAGGCGGCGTCAAGGGAGGGAGTTCATCGCCCACAGTAAACCACAGGCAGCGTCAAGGGGGGGTTTGTCGCCCACAGTAAACTGCAGGCGGCACCAAGGGAGGGAGTTCGTCGCTCACAGTAAACCGCAGGCAGCGTCTATGGAGGGAGTTTGTTGCCCGCAGTAAACCGCAGGCGGCACCAACGCAATCAGCATAAGCGACGACGCATTGGCTTGTTCGAAACCATCAGTGCTTCTGTGATTGGACACTTCTGCACGACTCAGTCTCTGGGCAACGGCCAAGGCAAGGACAACGAGCACCCAGCTAAGTGCGGACCGAGAACGGGGCTATATGAGGCGGCGACAATCAGACGGAGAAAGAGAGCAGAAAGCGGGATGAGGAGGGCCAGCCCCCCCCCCTCCTTTTATACCTGCCAGATGAGTCAGAGCTTGAAAGCAGTGAACAACGTCATTTGGTGATGTCATGAAGGAGAGATTAGACCGAGGCGAGCGTACCAAATAAGGAAAGATGGAGTGGAAAGAATAATAGCTATGAATGGCTGTGTCTCCAACACAAGTACTGTGCACTACCACGAAATACAAGACATACTTGTTGTCAGATTTGCCGCCAGCCATTCCTGAGCGCCTTGCCCCGCACGCCTCAAGACCACCCTCGTCTTCTGGTGATCATAATGCAACTTTTGCTTCCAGGCCGAGGTGGTGTAGCAGGGAGGACCCTCACGCTGGTCAATGAACGCCTGTATTACCTCGAGCCGTTTCTGGAACCAGACCTCGTCTTGTACGGTCCAGTAACTCACATCAAGGCCGGACCCTTCCCAGGTAGATTGCTTCGGCCACCACGAGACGTCAGTGGTCGTCCCAAAATGAGCTAACAAGGAAGAAAAACCAGTCAGTTGTTTCCGGGGAGGGACATCCATATTGACCTTGTGAAACCTTGTGGATGCCACAGATTATGTCTTCCTCGCTGGAGCTCAATTTGCAACCTCCAATAGGCTCAGGCCCAAAGAAAACATCCAGGTTCTCTCCAACAGCACCGCGAGCCAGACGTCCGATAATGCCCCCCCTCATCAGAGCGGCACAAGCAGCTCCTCCGCCCCTGACAAGCAGGCCTTCCCTCCTGACCAAATATGCAGTGTAGTCCCCCAGGTTAGGAAGGCTTGAAAGCGGGCCTAGAAGTTCTGGGACGGCCAGCGTTGGTTGACAGTCTGAGAGGATGCTGAAATGCACCCCAAGCAATGCAAGTTGTGGCGCAATGTGTGGACCAGACTGTAAGCGAATGACTTGTAATACCGCGAAAGGGTCGTCAAGGCGGATTTTCCAGCCAGACGCAGTGCATGGACGGACTACATAAAAGACGGCAGACTCGTCACCCAGCTCTTCATGTTTCTCGATGACCATGTTATCCGAGCAGTATTGACCAGCGAGGCGGCCATTCTGCAGGTTGGACAGACTGCTTTTGAGACGTTCTCCAAGGGCAAGGTGGACAAGAAAGGCCTCCACTGCCGCCTGGCAATTGTCGGCCCAGAGTGGGAGTGGCACGCCCTCTTCGCAAACGATTTTCACAAGTGAGCTGAGGGCATCATCCTCACGTTGGGGTGAGGCGGCCGACAGCTTCAATACACACCCATAACACTGGTGTAGGACTTCCGGCAGCGCATCGTTGTGTCGGCAAGCTTGGTCTGCTGATCTCTTTACGATTTCTTCTAGCTCAACTATGTGTACCTGCGGGATTGCCACTTCTTGCACGTATCCCGTTGCTTGACGTTCTGCTGCATGAAGACGTGCCTGTTCGAGTGTTACTTTAACAGCATCCACACAGAATAGTGGATGTTTACCTGTAGTTCGTCGATGGATTCCTTGGATGCAGCCAACGTCATGCGCTGCTCATCAATGTGTCCCTGGAGGACCTACGAACGCAGTGGAAGATGGAATACTGGAGCACGGATATGCAGCTCATACCTTCAAAGAGACCTGACACTCGGAATACCTGAGCAAGTTGGGCAAATGCAAGTACTGTGACGAAGATTGACTTACTTTGCACGATACATGTCGGCTTCACCCTTGGCGTCCTCAAGCGATTTCAGCTTGTCGATGAGCATATTCCGGTCTAGCAATGACACTTTCAAGTCAAAAGAAAGCCTCTCTTCGGAGGCTTGCACTTTAGCAAGTTGGCGTTCAACTGATCGTGCATTTTCTTGAACTTTATTACGCTCTGAAAGTAGTTGTGATACTTGTTGCATCAAATTATTTTCCATATCCTTCGTGGAATTGAGCCGACCCTGCAACTCGTGATTGTGATTCAGAGCGTGGGCCAGGTTTTCCTCTGCCGTCCGAACCCTAATTAGAGTTAGAGACATATTGCAGGAGAATAATGAGGCTACCGTGCTTCGAGTGCCTTCACATTTCCTTCTTGCATGTCGATCATATGACAAAGGGTATGAAGTGTTGCACCCTGTCCTTCGCGGTGTTTATCATATGCGGTCATCCTTGGAGAAGACAGTCAACCCATGATATCCAAAGGAGTAGGATAGAAGGGCTTACTCTTCTTTTATTGAAGTTATCGCGGACTATGCTTCTTGTAATCTAACCATGCTTAATGAATCGTCAGTCAAGGGTATAGTACAGTATACCTTGATTGCACCTGTGTCAACTGCTGTTCCATTTCACACATCTTTAACATAGCTTGCACCGACTCGCTCTCTTGTTCCTGCAACTGTCGCGTGACTTCCGCCGCACATATAGCTTCTCGATCACTGTCAGCATTCTGCCCGTACGATAATGACTTGGTCTTACCGGACTCTGAGGTGGTTGACTCAGATTGCTTCTTATGCATTGTAATCGACCGTTCCAACTCCGAGACCCGAGCTTGAGCTTCTGCTAACTCAGTGCCCATAGTTGTCAGCCTATCACAAAGCAAGTCTGCTACCTGTTGGGCTGCGATGTTAGTGAAACTTGCACCTGACTAACTACTGATCTACAGTTCGAAAGCTCGGCATGTAGTTCATGAACTGTTTCTCTGGTTTCAGCGGTAAAGATGAACCGACCATCACCATCAAACATAGACTCAAGCTCTAGAAAAAATTCTAGTGCTCGGACGGTACAGGGATGCATATGGGTGAATGACGGGGCGAACCTTGAAGACGAATCTGCGAGTTATCTCGCAAAGCTACGAAACTCTCCATCGTCGCTTTCGCCTCCGATACAAACTGTGATGATGTCTCCGAATAAAGTCTAAAATTGTCCAACTCGGATCTAAATGCAGAGTAGCTGTTGGGGTAGTTCAGTCAGGAGCCGGTGGGGAAATGACCGCCACTGCACACTTTTTTGTAGCTCTACCAAGTGCATCTCGGCACTTGTCAATTGTCTGCTTGTGTGCACTGTCCATATGAGAAAGGGCCGCTAGTCGTGATTCTAAATACATTGTATATTCATGCTGTACGTTCAGGTAAAAGTAATATGAAGTCAGGGGTCGAAGAAAGGGTAGATATGTACACACCCGTTCAGCGCACTCTTTCTCTAACTGGCGGAGCCTGGTCATCGTGGACCTAGAGAGCTCCTCGGGTCGTATTTCCATTGCTTCCGCCTGTGTGTTCGCCTCAACAAATCCCTTGGGACAATCTCTTGAAGACGGAATAGATGTCGCGAACACGCGAGAATTGAGGCTAGATTCTGCTTATATGCGTCCAGAACCATCATTTAGGAATATATGTTAGTATCTGCGCATATAGACACACCTACTGGCGCATCCTTGAACCGCGAGAATATCCCCTGAGCGATAGAACTGTTTGAGAACATGAAAAAACAGAGAGGAGATTGATAAATCAACATACTGTTGCTGAGATAGGTGGTTTATATTGCATGGTTTTTTGTGTATGGCTTTCAAAGCTTGCATTTTGAGTCACATCGAGACTTGATCCTTCGAGCGGGTTACTGAAAGCTGCGCCCGAGGGGTGGGTTGTGTCGGAAGGTGCAAACTTGAATCGGAACATTGCAGTCGATTGTTCAAGTTGAGTTCTTGTTAAAGTTGGGTTCCTTGATGCGGTTGGCGCCCGGAATTGCAAAGAGCCTTGGGAATTGCACTTTCCGAACGTCTGAAGCCACTTTCGTAGTCCACCCCTTGGTGACATTGCCCTCGATCCCCTTGAAAACCTGCCTGTCATATGTGCATTTCTTTCCATTCCTTTTGTTTCCACTCCCTTTGTGCCTTTCCCTGACCCACGTTCCTGTATGAGGAGCGCACAGTAGCTTCGGCTTCGCTGAGAAGGGGAGGTAAGCAGTAGTGCGTTGGCTCTTTCTTTTCGTTTGTTGACATTCACCCACTCTCCTCAGACTCTCTATCCTCGACGCGGCCCTTCCAAGAGAAAGAGGCCCTGGTTGGGTATGTCAGTCAGTTTCCTGATTTGACATCTCAGTCTGGCCCATGAACTTGGTCAACCGTGCGCTCTGCATACTCAGATCTATGCTGGTATGGGCACCCGTGGGGGTCTCTCGTGAACAGTTCTTCACATACGTCTGGTTTGATGGTCTTTGTTGATACCCCCTCCTCCTTCCTCAGTTATATTTTCCAGGTGTTCAGTTTACTTCACCTGGGTATGCTGGAATGCCCTGGAGAACGTTGTCGTCAACCAACTCTTCAGCTGCCAAAGTGGTTTCGGAATGAGTCTCATCATGTTCAATTGGGAACAGATCCCCCTTATCCGTGGTGGGCAGAGGCAAACATCTTGCAGGCTTTGTCTTCTGGATTTTGGCACCTGTCCTGCACTTTACCCACACTTGGTATGTGGCGTGCATAACAATAATACTACAACGTGACGAGGATCCTCACGCCAGACCTCACTACTTACCAAGAATACAGCCCTTTTTTTTTTTTTTTTCTTCTCAACAATGGGGAGTGTCATCACTTCTGGTTTCTCTCTCACACACACTCTCTCTCACTGCCCGCGGTCTCAGATGTTGGGTCGTCTTTGGTGGTCCCGCTACCACTGATGGTCGTTATCGCTCTTTTCCACTCACCCGTGTCGCTCTGAAGCTATACTGGACATTCCCATTGCCTCCACCGTGTGTGATGTCCAATGGGCAAACCTTGCGCATGACGATAGCCGATGCTGAGTATGGACATTTGAGGTGTCTGCTTGTGTCTACACTGACAAGTCTGCTACGCAATCCCCTGTCGATCGTATCAGTCATCTTTCAACTGATCAACTGCTACGCGCTTGCGGTGCCAACCGTGGGCAACATCAGGCGGTGCCCCAGGCCACCTCGGACAACGCCGCAGACCACCAAGCGATGTACCTTGATCAAATGTTCCAAGAGCCCCAACTTTGCATACACCCTTCTCCCACATGCTGGCGAGGGGCACATTGAAGTGTCAACGATCTGCTTCATATGCGATGCCAGGTGTCGATGGAAGACAACCGTGTCGTGATACCTGTGCCCAAAAACGTCAGTGTCGCACGTGTGGGTGTGAGCGTTTATGTACGTACTGCACCATCCTGTCCGCCATACCCAGTCAGTCATCATGGACGCACCAAATGCAAAACATGGGCGCAAGCACAATTCCTCGTTCGACATGGCCGTGATATTCCAGAAACAAACCGCCAAAACCGCTTTCCAATTCATACCCGATGCAGTTGTCAACCTCGGAATAAACATAGATGCCCTTGGGCTTCACGTCCAGGCAGTCGTATGTCCGGTCCAAAAAGGGGGCAAACAAGATATCATAATGGTTTTGGCAATGCGTCTCCCATTCGAGACCGCTGCCCGTCAGATCCGAAAACCTAGTACATGCGTTAAGAAGAGGGCATCCATTGATCTCACAATTGTACCATTCAGAGCAAATAAAACAATAATGCACAAGCGTGTGCGCATCCACATTGATGCCATGTCTTCGGGCAAGATGCATCGACCAGTCTGCCACATCTTCGTGACAGTCGGTGCACTGACGGCTGTTGCGGACATGATATTGAATATGCCGAATGAAATCTCCACACGATTCCCAAGACCGCCCTTGTTACCAGCAGCCTTTCCAAACACATTGCGTGAACATGTTCCATTGTGCCAGCTGGGCGTCGGCAAGTTGTTGCTTGTATCTTGCCACACACTGATGAATGTGCAACGCAACACCCCGGTCCATTTCCTCAAATCTGTTGAGGGAGTCAGACAACTTGAACGGGCACTCGTCAAGAAAAGCGGCTCATTACGTGTACACAATGCCGCAAATGGGACATTGGTTTGCGGGAGTGGGTGCCTCCCTGGGGTAACACATTGCCGGACACGACGTTGGCATGTTCAAGAGACGGCGGCAGGTGGCAATGATAGCCGGGCTCATCTTAGCATCATTCGTCGTCATTGTTGACATTCCAGCAGGGACCAGCACCGCATATGCTGCTTCCGAACGTGCAGCCATGGGCTGCAACGTGGGCGCCGTCTAAATATATATATAAGCAAGTGGACCAACCATCACAGCGAGGAACCGCACCTGTCCAGTCAATTGTCGTTGGGAAGTGTGGGTAAAATACTCTTGTCGTGCGCAGGTCAGCGCCCATCGACGCTCCACATCCAGAGCCAGCACGTGCTCCTTGGCAGTCGATGCGGCGTGTGTTATAGTTCAGGACCATCACGCTACGTTTTTCACTTTTCTTCGTCTAATCGTACTTAGTAGCTTTTCACTTTCGTAGTCACATGACTTGACCTCTTTCAGGATCACGTGACTTTCTGCTCTTCCTCATCATGTGACCGTGGGACAACACGTGACTCGAGTCTAGACCTGGTCCAGACTCTCGTCTTATCTATGATGTCACGCCTCACAGTTACCTTGTGTTTCCCTCATGTTCTCTTATCATTGACTTTCCCTCACCGGCCCTAAAAGGACTCAGACGACCTACCCTAAATCACCCTAGTATCATATATATACCGTTCCCTCTCGTCGTCTTTTCCTTAGTCCTATTCACTTGTCTTACTCTCCCTTGGGGGCCTGGGACACTTTGTTTACTACTCCTCTTCCTACCCTTGCATTTGCCGCCTCATCCTCGTAATTGGATGCTACATTGTTTCCTAGTCTCAATACCAACGTCTACCTTCATTATTACTCTCGTCGTTGTCTACGACACCGACGCTTGTTGTATCACCACTATAAGTTCCCTCGTTAGGCCTATACAGCAGGTCTAACTCATCCAGGTTCTCATCCGGTTTCAGCGTGAGTCTGATAATCACAGGAAGTGGCTAGTTGGAAAATAAACAAGACCGGGCCGCACCTGTCATGCCCTCGTTCGCAGCTCAACGAGCTTGGGCTCGGTCCAAACGGACACTGCATCATTCATTAGCAGTGATCTTGGGGCGCAGAGGTCAGCGCCGCTCGACATGCTTTCCGTCGCCTGCAGAAATAATGATTAGATAGTGATGTTGGATAGAGGCCGATCGAGGCGCACCAACAAGAGGGCCAGCCGTTGTTCATTCTGGCCTCCAGAATGCACGCCTTGAATGTTGACGCGCACTGCCATGCTCTCATAGTACCACTGTGACCATGGACCGTTCACCAAAAAAGAAACAACCTACAGTGCAGTGCGAGGCCTCACCTGAAACGTGCGCAACCACGCCAAGTGGGCCATGAGATGCTCCCGCTGGGTCACGCTCACAGTGGCGTCATTGGCAACAACATTGGCCATCCCACGTCAGATATCATGGGGTTGGACGTCCGCTGGACCCCAAGTGCACGTCAAAAAGAGCGGTTCTGCCAGGGAAAAAAAAAAAGCACACCTCGAAAGCCACTCACCCTACTAAACAGCCTCAAGTATCATCGGACATCGTCATAGCGCATGGCCGCATTGGCAGAAACACCCCAGTCGTCCTTGAACCTCTCCTCTGCCCTAAACACGACCAGGTCCCGCTTGGACGCCTTGACACGCAAGACGTGGATCATCATCAGTGCGATGCCCGGAGAAAATATACCCTCGGGCGTATCGACGCCTTCCCAGACATCATCTAGCAACCCCAGCACAACAAGGAAAAGCACGGGACAGTATGCATGCTCACCGTCCGGAAATAATATCACCGTCTTGCAAAACGAGTCCACATCGCGCCCACCCTTGAGCAACCGGAAGGTGAGGGAGATGCAAACGTCGGGCTCGTGTGGTGTTTCCAGTCTTGGAAAGACAGTCAGCTCGACGTCCCTCCACGTCAGCGCCGCATTCGACATTTGGTAGCAGCTTGATTCCACCACGGCACCAATATGCTCGGCCGTCAAGGACAGGAGCGTCATCAGGCTGGTCATCTGTATGCGCATGCGATTTGTCTGAAAATGCACCGCGTCGGCACGATAGGCATCAATGAGCCTGCGGACGTCGATCTGGTTCATGAAATGCTTTTCACGATGCTTCGTGGACAGCTTGGCGCCCGCCAGAAACTCGCCCGAACCCAGGTAGCTCCAGACTCATGATTGTACATCAGCCAGCATCAACACATCGCCCTCTTGCGCCAAAACCAAGAATAGTGTCAACAGGTAGCTGGATATCGTCTGCCTTGTCACGCGCTGTTCCAAACACCCGTGCAATGAAAGGGATAGGAACCGGGCAAATCCCCCAACCGCATCTATTTCGGCTTCCGTGAAAAAAAAAGAGGAAAAAAAGAACAAGAGCACAAACACCTGCACTTGGGGCCAGCATATCTGCTCGTATGCACAAATGCAGCTGCCTTGACTCTGCCGCGTAATCGTTCTATAGGCCACGAATGCGTGCGTGGGCTTGCTCGATCGAGGGACATAGCTTCCGCGCATGGCGCGTGTCCTGGACCGTGCCAACATACCAGGCCCACTCCTCTTCACTGGCCTGCGCCAACCTGTCCTGCCGCACCCGAGTGTCGCTCTGGCGGGTGCTCATGGGGATGGGGGTGCTCAGGCGCTCTTTTATATACAGCCCAGGGGACTTGGAATGGGAACCCTGGGTGATCGAGAAACGACCCCACACGGTGTTCTGCGATAGAGACAAATGCGCTCGCGACTCCACTTCAGCATATATTTCCCGATTGGGGACATCATGATGTCACCTTCCCTCGTCGGTCAAACTCTGCTGATGCCTGATAGAGCGATCGCGAGTCTCGGTACCCTCACCGACGTGCTGACATACGATATGACCTCACTCTCGCTTGTCACGTGCCTTCGAACACACGATCGTCATCCAATGGCATCGTCCCTCCTGCGGTAGCCACATATATACTCTTTTATGATTCTATTTCCGTCGATAGCAGAATATATTCAGTTCCAAAATCGAACCCCAGTCAACTTGAAGTGAGCTTTTTGGTCGATGGAAAAGTGGGCGAAAATGCAGTGTCATATTCATTTGGGCTACCCAACCGGACTTGTTCTGACACGTAAGCTCATTCATACAAGGCGCTCCGTTACAGAGTGTCTTACCCTTCGCGCTCATATATGTCGTCCTCGTTGTCGCTCTCGCTCTCGCCCTCATCCTCACCCTCACCCTCATCCTTGTCCTCACCATCTTCCCCATTCTTGCCCTCTCCACCTTCCTCTCCCTCACCATCTTCCTTGTCCTTGTCCATTGCGACTACCTCCTCTTCATCTTCAGAATCTTTGTCTTGACTCACCACAACCTAGGCAGATAGGCATGTTAGAGCAGAAACAACAAAAATGTGTCAGAATGGATAGAGGTACATTGAGCCTACCTTTCGACTCATCTCATGATTCAAGAGGTGTAATAATTAGCCTATTGCAGAATTAGTTGTGACATTACTATCACATATGTTCTCATTCCCCCACCTCTGATGATGATCATGCTAGTGAATGGACGTGGTTTGTTGACAGACGAGCCAGACATAAGCAGGAGAAGATGCGCGCGTGTAGTGGTGGTGTCCCGATTTGGTAAGTCATGCCTCGGCTATTCGCGCTTTGTGTACTGGCCAACTTTGGTCGCCTCCATCGCCGCCACGTTTGCATATCGCACCTCAGGATCGTTCCAGTGGCTTCTTCGGCCCATTTACAACATATACAGCATGTCCTATTGGTCCGATTTGGCCTCGGCGTGCCTGCTTGACTTGGTGAGTCGCCCTTTGCCTGACTGACACATATAGGTTGTCTTTTCAGCTTTCCTCGATGGCGCAGTGGATTTGGCTGGTTTGTGGGACGGTTTGGGCGATTGGGTGGTGCTATGGATGACCCAGGTACATCACCGTTTACTCGTTTGCAATGCCCCCGCTGACTTGTGTCCTCCATAGCTAGCATTCTGGTTTCGACTCGTTTCGAGTCCCTACCAATGGCATGACTCATACTCACCAACAGCATGACTCATACCTACCAATGGCGTGACTCATACCTACCAGCAGCGTGACTCGTACTTACCAACAGCATGACACTCATACCTACCAGCGGCGTGACTCATACCTACCAGCAGCATGACTTGTACTTACCAATGGCATGACTCATACCTACCAGCGGCGTGACTCATACTTACCAACGGCGTGACACTCATACCTATCAGCTGCGTGACTCATACCCACCAGCAGCGTGACTCATACTACAGTTTGAGCTGTCCTCATCGACGTGGTGGGTCCGGCAGAACTGTGGGACGTCTGGGACGCTTCTCTGATGGCATGGGTGGCCTAGGTGCGTTTGCCGTCGATACACATCATCTCCCACCTTTCCCATCCCACGTAACTCGCTCCCTTCTCACCATAAAGGTCCTCAACCCCGTGCTCAGACTCCACTCTATTTTGGTAACGGCGGCGTGTTGCATCACACCGCAACTGTTGCAAACGACGGCAACACGTCTTGCACGCACACCCCACTCGTTTGCTGCGCCTCTCCCTTGTTCTCATCCCTCGCCCGGCAACTTCGCGACACCTCAATTTGGCGCCAACTCACCCCTGCTCGCGTTCGTTTTCACACCAGTTTGTTTGCGTTTTCACATTTGTCCTCACCTCCCATACTGCCACCCACTACTGGCCATTCCTATGTGCATGTCCACTCCTGTCCTCACATATAAGAACATAAACGTAATGCACAAGCATTGCGTATATGTTCACGATCATGGCCATGCTCTCGCTGTCCCTGTCTCCTAGACCCGCTACTGAGCGATTCCCCTTGTTGCCCTGTTCTATCTCCTTTTCTTTTCTTACACTCATGTAGACCTCAGCACAGGAATAAAAATAAATAAACACCAACGTTGAATCTTGCAATTCCCCGCCAAAACGAAACATTGAGTGGTCCTCACATTCCTAGGTCTCGCTTTAAAACCTGTCCAATTGCCAGCCTGGTGTTCCCATGTTAGTCATCTCTTGTCGGTTCCAAGTTGGAGCCCGAGTCAAAGCTGCAATCAGCTCCTTTTTGTCAACAGGAACTCCTCTTCTCTCTTTTTGGTCGAGTCTATGCAGATGTATTCATCGCGGGTCCAGAGGGCCATGGAATACCGCCTACCACTGCATTAGGAATATTCTGTAATTGTGAAACTACATTGGCAATTAAATTTCCTGCAATAAACACCTCTTTGCCTCGAGCAGATTGAGACGTTTCTGCTCCGAGGCAATGAACATTTCAAAAGCCTTGTCTATTGTTGCTTCCTCCTGCCTGTCCTCTTCTTTATCGCCCTTGCACACAGCATCCACTAGCGCGCTCCAGATCTGGGCAATGTAGTGGTTTCTCAATGCAACTGCAACTCTCTTATGTGTGTGAATAATTGTATCATCACCGTAGACATAATCCTGGATGATTTGTCAGGTCGTTGGGTTGTCCAATTGCCTGTTATAGCGTTTGGTATATATACCGCGGAGGGAACCTGGAACTCACACATGCACTGTTTCAGGCATTGAGGCTTGGTTTCTACATTCTTGTCAGCAGTCATCAGGGCGTCTGTCGGTCAAGGTACTTACGGGAGCTGCTGCTTTGCCCCTCTTCTGTTGCTACTAATTTAGCTTAGATACTGCTAGCACCATGCCACTTACCCTCCAGTTTCAGTTATGTTGACGTCTACGGAAGCTTGAGTCCTATGTGCTCGTTAATGGTTGCCCCAGCATCCCTCTGGTCGTGGCACACACGCGGGCTCCTCCATCGCTATTTCCCTGGGAGTAAGATTAGGTTAGATATACTGCTAGCTCTGCCTCGCTCACCTGATGGGTTCCGCCGCGTCGTCATCTTCACTTTGAACGCTGCTAGTTGCATATTAGCTTTAAAAAGGCAGGTTGACGCCTTTCCATACTTGCTTTCCTCACTTTCGGACTCGCTTCCCACACTATCCGACCTGGCCGCCCTATAATCTTGTTAGTTGCCTGCATGCTGTGAGTGCGCGCACCCACTCTTCCGGAGTTGAAGCACACCGCCTAAATGCTGGGCACGGTCAGCAACGCAGATGGAATGTGACACTTACTCACCTCACAATGTGTTTGTCTTGAAAAGCCCTGTACGAGGTCAGTCAGCACCACAAATAGGACCTTTGTTAAACTGACCCCGCCTGCCCTGCAGAACTCCTGCCATTGTGTTAGTGGACGATGGAATGAAGACAGGAAGACACACCCTTTCATATTCGCTCGTGCTCATTTTTGATTTGACCTGTTGATGAGGGTAGTCATTCATGCACCCGCTGATCCGAGGAGTACTTACGAAAAAAAATTGAAGTTTGCCTCGGCTTGCTCACTGAGAAACTTGATTACATGCTCCGGTCTTTCATTCCAGATGCGCGGAGCATTTCCATACTCTCTCCACGGCCTATCTGCAATAGTGGCCCTTCGCTTCTTGTTTCTTACCAATTTAGTCAGTGCTTTCATGTCGTTGTACCATCCTTGTTCATAGCCCGGAATTGACCCCCAAATCCATTCGTTACTGCAGGTAAGTAGCTTAGCAGGCAGATTGTCAAAGACTGCGAAACTGCGTGAGCAATGTGCGTGGAGAATTTAGTGTGCGTACCAAAAATGTTGGCATTTGATTTGTCAACGGGGTCCAACTCAAGCAGGCCCCGCTCTTCCTTGGGGGTTTCTTCCTTGCTGATCCATAGCCAACAGCACACTTCTCGCACGATGTACTCATCAAATATGTCGAGTTGCTGTCTCCCCACATTGTCGACTTTTGCCTGCAAGAGTTCTTCAACAACCATGTGGCGAATAATCAGATATTGCCATAGCTTTGTTCCTGTGTCTCTTTTTAGCTCCACGACCATGTCTTGCGGGATCGTGGAGTTGCGTTTCTTTGACTCCGTGACCCACAGCCTCTATTCACACAAGTAGAAGATGAAGGTTTTGGCCAGATTGACCCAGGCAGAGACATATGTTGACGACAGAGGCACATAACCCAGCAAGTTTTTCTTTGCATCAAATGCAGGGATCCTACAATGCCGGCATTGTCCTCCTTTCACGTTTTTGTATATATTTTCCTCCAGATGCCCGTACCATACCGCCTGTTGGTCATAATTCTTCCAAGTGGCTTCGTCCATATCTTTGTGCATGGAGGGGATGAGGAACTTGTCAATGGGTTTCCTCCGCTTCTTATTCAACGGCGTCATTGAATTCAACGTGACTAGAGTTTGAACCTCATACTGGAGTATCGGGGATTTGGATAGTTCGGGGCAGAAAAGTACATATGGTGGGCGAGAAGGATCAGGTTGCCATTTCAAGCCTGAGGTTTGCAATTTGAGAACTTGTTTGGTGTCGCATTTCCCCTGCAATTATTTTAATCTAGTTACCAAATAGTTACCAAATAGTTACCAAACCCCTCTCTCTCAGATCACCCATACCCCCGACTTACTGATGGCCTGCCGACTCAGTCAGTGCTCACTACTGCGAAGCCACTCTCTTCAAGTAGTGTTTTCTTTTACTCACCTGTGGTTTGCACTGTGGTCTGCGATGCTGATGTCGTCGTCAGATTGTCTGTGAATTCATAAGTACTCGTATTGTCGATAGGGCACAGTAGATATACTGTCCTCACAACCTCTCCTGTTAAGAACTGGAAGATGCAGCCACACAGTTTTCATTGCGGGATTTCCTGTCGTATCATGAAAAACCGTTATCATCACCGCAACTAGTAGCCTGATGCTAAAAATGTTGAACTGACCTTGATGGATTTGTTGTTTGGGTTGGTGGACCGTTTCGGGCATTTGGGGCACTCATTGGGTTCGGGATTCAAAAGGATTTCGAACAGCCTGAGCAGCGGGTTATATGACTCGAGAGATGAGCGACAAGAATTACTGAAAACCAGTATAATGAGCGACTGAGCACAATGAGATAGAAGAGGAGAAAGAAAAGAAAGAAAAGATGAGGGAAACTTGTCAACGGTGCCGCGGCAAATACCTTACCGACATTACCATAGCATAAATATGACGCTAGGTCCAAAGCTCCGCTGGCATGAGTACCCATTATGTGTGCTGTTTGTTATATGCGGTGTGCTGTGATTGTCAGCAGGGCTAATTTGCATTGGAATGAGACGTATTAGCAAAGCTAGGTCAGTAGAACATGGGGAGGAACTTGAACTTCACTTACCGTGGTATAAACATGCATATTGATGTACGATAAACACTTGTTGGTTAGCCATGGATGGGATTGGGGCGATGGGTACAGACACCTTCCAGTCAGTCAATGATGGGGGTGATGCGCGTGTTAGCAAAGGCGGCGGTTCGGGCCACGGGAAAACGAGAGCGAGCGGGTTGAGGGAAAACGTGGAGCGCAAGGGCGGTTTACGGATGTTGAGGTATGTGTTGAGAGACCGCAGCGCCTTGTTGGCATGAGGGACGTAACTTGAGAAAGGTGGTGAGCGAGTTTTTATTTTTTATTTTTGATCAAAACCAGATTCGTACCAGTTGGCATAAGTAATCTTTTCGGCGTACGTGCCGCTTGCAAAGAAAAGAAGGAGGGTCGTGATGGCAACCAACAGCAGACCGGAAGCAACATAGGGATGCGGTTTCATAGGTCCAAGAATATGGCCAAGGAGATATGCATAGTAGGGTGTGTCTAGGAATGAGGTCTGTAGCACAGCTTCGGACAAGAGAAAGACAATGACGAGGGTGAGGTGGACGAGAAACACTGCGCATGTCGTCAGCATCGTCGCTCGCGGTGATGAGCACATACATTGGTATTGCGATTTTCTGTGCTAAAGCGACGCTGCATTGGTCTTGAGACGCTCCTCGAAGAAGAGCAAGTCATGGCATGGGGCAGGATCATTGGACAGGTGAAATGACGGTCTGGTCGAACCCATACAGTTGCATGTGACTCCGTACTACAAAATCTCGACTTTTCTTTTCCCAGTGCCGTGAGTGCATCGCTCTTCCTCCTCGTCCCCGTCGTCACTGTGCGTCCCATCGAACTGTATGTTCTCGTGTTCACCCTGCACGACACTTGACCTCTTCTTAGTCCATCGACGCTCCAGACCGCGTTTCAGACTCAGCCAGGGTCAGTCTCTCTTTACACACTCTCGCCGTCGCCAACACAAGTCCAGCTGCTTCCACCTCAACGCAGATGAGGTCGGGACCCATGTGCCAGCCGAGCCTGCCACTGCACCGCTTGTCATCCTTGCACTCTCCTGCATAGTCACGTTCTTGGCACTCGCAACGCTGTACATCACCAAGTCTCTATGATCTCGGATGCTTACAGCATGGCAATTGCTCCCGTGTCACCTCCCAGGTGGAGTCCATCTCCTACCCCTCCCTGATGGGGATGACAAGCACCTGTCAGACTCAGAACAGGACGAGAAATACCAGGATGCACTCGACGTCAACGACCCTCCTTTGCCACACACAGAGTCCCCACCACCACCCCTGTTGATGCACGAATTATGTCCCTCTAGGCCTGCACGGTCTGTCCGTGCAATCGACTCTCCAGCGCTCGGTCTCTCAGGGCGTCAAGGCACCGACAGCGTCGCTTCTGAATCCCCACCCCCTCGCCATCACACGTACCATTCAACCATACCCGACCTAGACGTGGCCCTCGCGATGCAACTTCGGCCAGGTCTCGGTATCGGCATGGATGGTTTGCGGCCGTCTTGACGAGTAATGGGCAGTGACGTGGTAGGTACGCATGCCGAATGAAGCACCATGCCACTCTATGTGCACGCCCCTTAGATGGATTGATTATGGCTATCGTTACGACTTTATAGCATAGTTTGCATCATACAGCTCATTTGGAATCATACATTCCTATTGACATCATGTTGATTGATTTGCGCAAGTCGTTTGGGCCATTGTTCGTCCGTGTCGACTTTTGTATGATCTGTGCGTGATCCGACTCTGCGTTTCATCACTGGGGGGGTGGATTATGGTCACTCGTGATGCACTGTAAAACTAGGCACCAAGATGGATGTCGTTGATCAAACGATACACCCACTCTTCTTCCACAGCATGTTATGCTAGATGATCTGACTGGTTAATACAACACCGACATGCATGAAACCAACATGACATCAAACCAGGGAGCATCTAGCGGAACCCGGGGCCTAAAGTAACCGACAATGTGTACAGTGGTTCAATTATGACGCGAACCCTTAAGTTGACTTTCATTGACTCTAGTGTTATGTCGAAATGCTAAAACAGCAAGGAGCATGTCAATGGATTGTAGGTGCCATCATTGCATATTCTAATCTTCTCGTCCACCTTTCCTGGGAGGTGCAACTGTCACATGCTGAGACATAAAATTCCTCCAAGCTATTAGGGGAAATCAGAGGTGGTTGTCGAGGCTGTTTTCAACTTCGTTGTCGAGTCTGAGCTGACAGTGACCACGACAACAATTTTGCTTAATCAGAACCGGCATGACCAGCATCATTGTCGGAGTTTGAAGAAGGGTAGTGGTCACACCGTGTCACTAGGCTATGCTCGTCTACACCCTCCTATACCCTGCCATTCCTTTGTTTTTTTGTTTCTTCTTACGGTCCGTATCAAGCCCAAGCCTAGTTCCCACCCAAACGATGCCTGCAAAGGAGGTTTCATTGATAAGGTCTTCTGGCCTTGTGGCAGACAAGGACTCTGGGAAGGAAAATGAAGTTGAGTTGGGGGATCAAGAGATGTAATAGATTCAACAATCAGAATGGCCAGGTAGGGGTTTTTGCAGCTTTGTGCCATGATTATCTAACCTGGAGGGGTCGCAACCTCCCTCTGCTGTGTGGGAACATAGAGTAACAACAGCTCACCGAAACTAATAATTAATTAATCGCAAAGTACACTTTCACCCGGTGAACTGATCAGGATCATTGATGTGTGTTGTAGTATGCATAGACATACACCATCGCACACAGCCCAAGAATGGTTGGCCTGAACTGGCATCATAGAGATGACAGGGATACATGCCGCAACATACAATGTAGACACACCTATCCACGGTTTGTTCTGCAGCCGTATCAGAATACATACATATGTCGGATAAGGTGACCACTCACCCAAATATATTGCATCTACAAAGGTCATCAGCCAGGCAAGTTCCTACTTATGACCCTAATGAACGTGGGACATACCTCTTTTGGGAATACAAGGACTGACAATGTTTAGATGGTCTCAACATGAAGAAACAGATATAGGCATGAATTACTCACTGTAATCACATCCGACAGTGACAATTGTCATAACTAGGAGGGCGGTGAGGTTGACTGATGCAAGGCCTAAAAGTGAACGAGCATACAAGACGCGTAGTCATTCAGCTGAATGGCTATGACTTCCTGCTGCAGAGTTGAAGCCATGAACACCGAGATACAGAGTAGCCTAGACGAACCCGCTCTTATAGTGGCACCAGGAACTTATGTAACAACGGCGGACGTGCTGTGGTGAAATGAATGTAAGCTGCACCGCACCCAAGAATTTGATGGAACATTACAACGTCCATAAGGTGGAGGCACGTTAGGGAGTCTGACAAAGTCTGGCTGCCATATCACCAGCCACAGCAAGCACCTCGACAGCTATAATAGCCACTGCTGGTGGTAGTCATTGCGTGACTTGAAATGCGCGTATTAGGATGAATTTATAAGCACTGCCACTCGAGTTATTGCGTCAAGCAGCGTGCTAATCCACGCGTAATTTGCTCTGCAATGCTGTCCGTGTTTCGTTCTTCGAGGCTTTTACAGATATACATGACTGTCCCAGCCACCCATAGTCATATTTGAGGATAATGATATACCGGAGACGGGCCAGCATCTGTAGGTATGTCGTTTACTCGGGTTGGTTGTGCTGTTTGCCACCTAATGGCTACTAGTAGCATGGAACGGGAAGTAACTCATTGACGTCGTGGCAAGTTCAGTGTGGTGAATATGGTTGCAAATGGTCTCCAGCCGAAACCGAGGGTCAGGCTACAGGCATCGCCGATGGAGGTGGGTATACCAGCTAATCATTGAACGTTACTGAACAGAATGAAGATGTGAACAGGTGCTATGCCAGCAAACATTGGGAATATCATGATTATTGCACGCTTGCCTGTGCTGAACCCACTGCCAAGGTCGCTCGCCAACCATACGCCACTCCCCAGCTCTCAGCCATCGACAAAAATCAGAGAAATTGTACGAAAATGAGCAATTCAAGTAGCCAACACTTGAAAGCATGGGTGAGTGCTAGGAAGAGATTCAAGAAAAGGTCAGATGAACGGTTGCAAAATTTTGTCCAGAAATGCATTTTCGAGTTCCACGTTGACGAGTACCAGACAGAGGGCATCTTTCGTTTCATCCCTTCTCTACCTTACTTCAATAATGCCGAATGTGTTCGGCTTCTCTAGAATAAGCCTGGTGGCCATATCCATATTATGAATGACCAGACTTGCCGGTCGCATAAGAAGACAGATCACACGATGGTGGAGGCTTTCGGCAAGTGCTGGGGAAACCACTTGCCTTTTAAGGTTGGGGCAATTGATCGCTTTGGGCACCCTACATTCACTGTGAACCACTTCAACAGGCTCATGATGTATTTGTTGGCGTGCTTCTTGGAGCACAATCTCGACTCCCTCAATCCGGACTCTGTCTCACTTCTCCATGGCTCCCCTTTGCGATGTCACCTAATGAGTACGGAAGCTAAAATGAGAAAAAAGTTGAGCGAAAAAAAAAGTTGGGGCATAAAAAAAAAGTTAAGGGGCATAAAAAAGTTGAGGAGTGGGGGGAAAAAAAATTGAGAATTTAACAGCTCCATAGAGCGAGAGGTCAGAGTGATGGCAACAACAATTTCAGATGAACTTAAGTGTGAGAAGAAATTCCAGAAAAGGAGTATTTGTCTCACCTTCATTTGATTTAGCGAGAAGAGTCAAAAAATTTAGCATACCCCACAAACCCACTACCGAAGTAGCAGGAATGAAAGAGATCTTTTAGTTCGTTTTGTTTTTCTCTTTTTCAGCAGGCCAAAGGCGGCCCCGCTGAATTGTGATCCCTGCAGCAGAGAATCTCCCGCGGGAGTGTGTATGCCCACCCAAGGGTGCGATGACTGCTGCCCCTTTGGTGGGGGTGGGACTGTTCTGCGACAGGCTACGCCCAGCTGACGGTAGGGCAGTTACCATTGCAAACCTTGCCTCTTGCATACGCAGGAGGTGAGAGTAATTACTGTAAAAAGTGTCGATACGCTGGCAACTGAAAAGCGACAGCAAACAAACAATAACAAACAAGGTTCAAATTTGCACGGCCCGGACCACCCCAAGGTGGCAGGCCTGACCTAAGACCTTCAGAATGTCATTATCATCTGGGTATCCTCATCAATGCCAACCTGGTTTAGGTTTCAACATCAAGGTCCATTGTCCCCCATCTGAGGGCATTGCACCCTTTCATCAAGGGAATGGATGGACCCCACCCAGAAACTCAAGTTCGCCTTCATCCCGACCGTCACTTATGCACAAGCCGTCGAAATCTAAGGACGGCCACTTGATCGGACACCCAACTGCGAGCGCCAAGTTGCACCCATCTGAGGTTATTGTGCCTCTGCAGTGCTGGCCCCCAGTCCCGATTAGCGATGGCCTACCAATGAGCCCTAAGAACAGCAAATTGGATGAAGGCATGCAGCTTGTTATGCCTTAGGAATCTTTCCCGGACTAAAATATGTATTAAAGACAGATGCGAAATAATAATCAACGCAATCCAGAACCTCCACAAATCCGGGACAGACAAGGTGGGGTTTATCTGATCTGCATCTCACTACCATATAAGTAACAACTATTTTAAAAGGCTTTCGAAGACGTAAGCCCTCACGAGTACGCCTACGTTTTGCAGAGATTAGACGATCTGAAGTGGTCTAATAGTGAGCCATCGTAGAACTTTACTTGGGTTAGAGCTAAATGCTTCTCATAGACGTGGGGTGCTCTATCCGAGTGACTTATTATCCGATTGAAAGTCTCTTGTCTGCCCTCATGCCGAGCTATGTGCATGAAGCTGCTTTGAAGCAACTTCTTTGAACCCTCGAATCCGTGTTTCAAGAGTTGGATCGCTTTTGTTCCATTAACAACTCCGTGAACATCGGGGTGTTTGGAAATCTCGGTTGCGCAGGCGATACGATTGACGGCACTCCTGATCTACTCATCAATATCTACGGCACCACACCATCCTCATCTGCACCCCCCCTCCAACACTGCTTCGTTCTCAAATGCATCTTCACACTACTTCGTCCTCGAATGCATCTTCACACAGACTGATGCTGATGTGATGCAGAAACTCAACGAATACATAAGAAGCTTCCTGAAGATTGTCGCCACTGCAAAGCTCGTTATCAAAGAGACTCTGTTTTCGTCCCCATCAACCAGCGTGCTTACATCCAATATGAAGATGCATATAATGACCTCCTTCTTGTTACCTGCGCGAAGGACTCGCAACATGAAGTTTTCCAAGATGGGTTCGGTCCACCATTGCGGAATGACATGGATCAACCTTACCAGCGTTGAAATACACATTTGGGTGCGGATTGGTGAGCATCCACTCAATATCCTATGCAAGGGCACAACCAATCAGATCTTCGCAAAAGGAGTGCATGTTTTCAATTCAGTTGATATTCAGTACTGACTTTCACTTAATCAGACTATCTTTCCTAATCTCGACATGTCCGATGTCGACGATGCCTTCAATGTTGCTCTCCCTCAAATCAAAAATATGGCTATTGAGTATATCGAAGCTGCCCGAACTTTCCCCTACCATGAGCTGGTTGAGGATGAGGATGAGGGCAAGGATGAGGATGAAGACGAGGACTACAAGGATCTAGACGAGGATTTGGCGTTGGGAAATGACAGCCTCATCCACGATAAGTAACAATTCATTGTGAACATTCTAGTTAATTAATCCATTGTTTCTAGATGGCTCGGAGCTAACAAGGCTTTGAGAATGGACATCCCAAGTGTCATTCAAATGGCACAAAATGTTGGATGACATTGCGATGGGTGCAAGGATGACTGCTTACTACCGCTATAAAAGATGGTTCCAAAGACTCCCCCAGCGATTTGCACTGGTGTCTGTGGCTCGAACCCCCACCTGAGAAATACAGAAACGAGTCAGTCGCGCATTAAGGACTTCATATGTGTATCTTGTAACACAACTTGTAAATTGTAAAGTTCATGTTGGTACTATATGTAGTATGTACGATTTTTAAGTGCCAATACTAGTACCTGCTTGCCAGTACACCCTAGTCTGTGTGCATAGGAGGGGTCCTGGGCTGAACCTCCGCTTGCTCGCCCGCCTGGCGCCCTTCTCCGAGGATTAGGGCCGGACTAGATTAGATCTATATGGTACGAGCAGAGACAGAGGGGGCTTACAGGCAGGGCTACAGTTTTGAACCTGCAAAAGTTCTCATTAGGGGGCTTATCGCTACCCCAACCATAGCCTTCCAGGTCCACTTAGGGTACTACCATCCTCCAGGCCGAGGGAGTTAGGTGCGGGGACTACGACCTCGGGCAGGCTGGTGTGGAGTATGGGTGAAGGCGAGTGGGGAGTAAGAAGACTTCTTAGATGACCGTAGTCAGCAGAGCTCCCACGGGCCAGCCGAGCGCATGAGCCCCCTCGGGTACTCGTGCGCATTTCGGCGTATCCATATGGTTCACTATGTGTTCCTATCAACCCACATAGTGCCATCCGACGCCATGCACAAGGCATCCAATAAGCGGCACAGATGCGATGCTGTCTATTCCATCACCTATACCTTCTCCACCACCACCACCAGTACATTGTCACGCTACCTCTCTGGCATGATCACTCGTGTGTTCCAATCCAACAGTAAACCCAACTATACCTACACCCGAACTCTCAGCATTTCTCACTTGCAGCTTTCCCGTTGCAGCGGCACCTCACGCCACCCAAGTCTGGTTCTCCACCTTGTGTCCGCGCGAAACGTAAGAAGCTATGCCCATACAGCCAAGGATTCAGTGCGCTAGTGGCTGGAGGTGTGAGCAAGGGAGAGAGTAATCACAGGAGTGAGATCTAGGTTCTTCATGGAAGGCTTGCATGGCTATTGGAGTGTTTAAGTAACCATCTTTCGCATTCGAGTTGCTGCAATACAACACTATCCTGATTCAGTATACTCTGAGATTGTCCCCCTTCATGTGCTGGCGACCCATTCAATTATCTACCGTCGTGCACGACCTACAACAGCAGATCACGTTCGTCACCGATGGTGAGAGCTTCCCCTGTGGAGATAGACCCAGATATGAAGTTACAAGACATGGAGGCTAAAGTGAGCCACTGAACGTATCTCGCGAACCCCCCATCTGATCACATATCTCGAGAGCACAGTCCGGTATTCTTATACAGGAACAATTCATTTTGCTAGAAGGGTGCAGGCTCAATCAGCCGTTGAATAACGGATGGTCTCAGTGTGTCTGACAAAGCCATGTAGTTGCTCAGGCGGTGATCTGTTGCTTCTGGCGGCAGGAGGTCAGTCCCATCATACTGTCTCATTCACACATGCTCATAGCTGACCCCGGTTATTCTCTGCTCTCAGTGGCCATTCCATTTCGTAGAGAACTGTCTGAGAACAGAGATAATGTGGTTATATATGTTGGGCTACCCAGAGAATTATCATTGAAAAATGAGAACGTCGTACGGGATGGCATAGAGAGCGGACCCATGGTGCGTTTGGTTCCTTGCAGTGTAGCGGTGGATGAGGCGGTCTTGCCATGTGTCATCTGCCCCTGCCCTTGGTGGGGCTTGGACGGGGACTTATGTATGCATCAGCGAGCTAAATCGCACTTTGACGCCTAGCGCCGTAGTCATCTTTTGGCTTGTAGATAGCTGAGGTGCTAAGAGGAGTGATACCCGCGAGCGTAGCATGCAGACTCTTGATGGACAGCGAGCAAGCAGAAGGAATGGCAGGTGAGGTATAGGAATGGAAGGAATGGAGAGGGCAGCGGGGTGGCAGCGGATGCGGGGTCGAGAGGACACCTCGAATGTCATGCATGCGCTCAATGAAATGGGCATGCAAACACATGTTCTGTACCGCCGTTATCGTGCCCCGACTGAGTGCAATGACCTTCCAGAGGACGTTTGCCTTCTCGGTGTTCCATTCTATCTGAGCAGGTTCGGTTGAATGAGCTGACCAGATCCCATAACAGGATACGGTGACGTGGGAGGATTAGTGCAGCCCATCGGGTCTGTTGTACGAAAGCTGGACTGCGACGCGTATCCCGGGAGGCATAGGCATTGACATGTTTGTGCACTGAGATGATGTGAGGACTCACCTGTGCGCACACGATGAGCAAGTGCTACAGCCTTGGTCAAAGTTTCAGTTTGGTTTAAAGCCGGGCTTGCCAGTTTGGGTACACCCTCTTTATAAACTTAAAGCCTTCAATATTCAATCACCGCGCCGACGTCTCCAACGTCAAAGACGAACAATGGCGGAATCGAATCGGTTCGTTTACTCCTTCGCAATCTGTCTACCATCCTTCAGAAAGATTATGCCAGGTGCTCTTTTTAGGCAATTTAGCAGCTGAGCCTACTGCCTCAACCTTTGGTGAACCCTGACCCCTCCTGAACACCAGACACGAACGCCCACCTGGCCCAATCGAACTCCGTACTGACCGTATGTTATCGGACGAGCTACGATACTTGCCTTTGCACTCGGACTCACTTACGAACGGTTTACTACAGACTCTCTTATCTTATCTTATCAGATAACGTCACGTGACTGGTCATGTGACCATCTGGTTATCTGTCTTAGATCTTATCTATTACTTACCCCTAGGAGAGTCACGTGATACTGGCACGTGACATGCTGACATAGCGGTCTAGGTCGACAACGTCATAGTCTAGACAATGATGTCATCATGACATCATACCTCATGTCCACTGCATGGACTCCTTCTATACCAGCCCTAGAGTACCTATCTCACACCTGCTCTAAAGGCATCCTTACATATATATACTGTACCCTGTACTCTAGATATCCCCCAGTCTATTCACTTGATTCTTACCCGGTTCCCTACATCTAAACCGCCTGGGCATCACAGTGGAGGGCTATTCCCTCTTTGCCAGTTATGCCACTGTAAAAGGCTCTCTACGACGTCTACACGACTCCTCTATCATCGACTTCACCATCGCCCTTGATGGGCAGACCTTTATTTAAGGTTGAAGTGATGCTCCACAACACCGTACGATCCATCCCCTTCGTATTTGACCATTCATCCAGTCCTAGCGCGGGACCAAGCATTCCTTCCCGCCGCCTCCGCCGCGAACAAACAACTCTCAAATGATACCTGAGGAAATCGACACTGAAAAGGTCACAGAGGACAACGAGCAGTACATCGAGGTGATGTATACCATCACTTCCCTCCTCCGGTTCCTCAAGCACACCTATGGGCTCGTGCTCACGAACCCCCTCCCCCCCCCTTCCTCAGAGCCTTGGTCTATGTTATAGTTCAGGACCCATATGCTACGCTTTTCATTTTTCTTCACCTAATTGTACTTAACGACTTTCACCTTCGCAGTCACGTGACCAAGTCACCTGACTTACCCCTTTTTAGATCATGTGACATTCCGCTCTTCTTCGTCATGTGACCTCACACGTGACTGTCGGACAACACGTGACTCGAGTCTAGACTTGGTCCAGACTCTCGTCTTATCTATGATGTCACGCCTCACGGTTACCTTGCATTTCCCTCATGTTTCCTTATCATTAACCTTCCCTCACCGGCCCTCAAGTATTTAGGACTCAGACGACCTACCCTAAACTCCTCTAGTATCATATATATACTGTTCCCTCTCGTCGTCTTTCCTTAGTCCTATTCACTTGTCTACTCTCCACTTGGGGCCTGGACTCTT
The DNA here is from genome assembly GCA_038093175.1 of Boletus hoseneyae. Classification (NCBI taxonomy): domain Eukaryota; kingdom Fungi; phylum Basidiomycota; class Agaricomycetes; order Boletales; family Boletaceae; genus Boletus; species Boletus hoseneyae. Next base: position 28,864 of record JBBPRT010000021.1, read on the forward strand.
GTTTACTACTCCTTCCACTACCATTGCACTTTGCCGTCTCATCCTCGTAATTGGATGCTATGTTGTTACCTCGTCTCTTTACCAATAAACACGTTCACCGTCACTCTCGTCGTCATCATCGATACTCGCCAACAATCGGTCGTCTCGATCCAAACACTCGTCAGACCTATAAACTAGGTCTTCCTCCTTTTAGTTCAAGTCCCGTTACAGTCTAGGCGTCCTCAAGGTGAAACCCCACCCCAAGTCGGGATCCCACTCCACCAGCTCTTCCTCTGAAGCAGACCCAAGTTCGGACGCCCTCTCTTCCAGCGTACACCATTTGCAGCGCTGGCATGGATGCCACGATCATCTTCATCCTGAATCCAGAGCAGACTTCTGACCAGGCTGTCGAACACCATGCTGAGCATGTTGATCACGAACATGGGTACACCGTTGGTGATCCCAGCCTTCAGATTCGCACCGTGCTCATAAGCTGTCGTGGAGATGATGATCAAGTGGAATGTATCCAAAGCGTGCAGATCATGGGCATACCTCTATCAACAAAGGTCAGTTTCAGCTGCTTTTGTTGTTTCTTCGTGTCGACAGGGAGCAAGAGTCGAACATCACTGCTGCCCAATGTATCTTTTCCACTGGAATGGGGGTTGGATAGCCAATGGTCCCTGACGTGGACACATCGATGTGCTTTTGCTCAGCAATTTGTTGATGCAACCAACCCACGAGATCCTATCGTGAGACTAGTGTCTATGCTCAGTACAGATCCAAGGCTGAAAATCTGCAGTCACTCACTTTCACACTCTATCCCTCTGAGAATACTCTTGACCTTGAACGCTGCCTGCTCATGACGAAGTGTGCGAGGCCTCAGGTACAGAGCAAATCTGGGCACATCTGTTGAAGCATCAACAGATAACAAATAAATCAACGACTTACAGAATTCTCTCGAGAGCGCACTCGAGATGACTTTCGTTCTCTGCTTCTGTCAACGTCGCCTTGTACATGATATCTGCACTTATGTTGTTCTGCCAGAGTAGTGCTGCAACTTCAGCCTATCCTGAAGGTACTCAGGTTGATACGACCTGATATACACATCACACCCGCAAGGACTTCAGAAGCCAAAAGATCGCTGTTCCTTCACGAGAGCCTTCACTGACATGCTTTGGAATGCCGTGAGGGTGACAGTCATCTTGTCTCAGGCCATCTGAACTGCAAAGGCACAAACTGTGTCACTCTTGGACTTGCCTGTGGAGTACTGAGTGATCAAGCTGTCATATCTGTACAGATCTGTAAGCCATCTGGAGGTTTATCAAAGAATAAAAATATGGACCAACCAGCAGCTGCAAGGACGTCGTGACATCTCGTGCGCCGTACAACCTGCAGACGAAGTCCATCATTGAAGTGTGCATGGTGTGTGGCCAACATCAGGGGCCAGGGTATATTGAGCCATTGAAACCTGCAGACATGGCGAGCTGAATACTCTGCTTGATTTCATCCACAGCCGGCCTCATGACGGTGAGGAGAGAGGGAGAGGTCTTCTCCAGTTTCATCAGTAATCCATCTATGTTTTCATTAATTTCCACGAAGACCTCCAGTTCATCCGCAGTGCTTCGTAAGAGTCCCTTCTTCAGCAACGCTGCTCGCTTCTGGAATGAGGAAGAGTTGAATTGATTCGTGATATCCATAACTGATGGTCGTAGGTCCTGTGGGACTTGGCTGAGGGTGAGTTCGACAACTGGAATGAAGTTAACGCAATGAACATAAATTAGTAGAATGACTACCCACTTCTAGAATGAGAGATATGTATTTCATAGATCTGGGCAAGGTTTGTGAAGCTACGAAGATAATTGTTGAAAAGCAGAATCAATTATGCTCCCGCTGCAACCATCCCATTTTCCATGTTCAGCGTGATAATATCCAGAACAGCAGCTTTTACCATCTCTGGCTGTCCAGGGACAGCGCTATGGAGTTGAGAGGTCATATGAAGATTTTCCAGAAGTATGAAATTGAGCTACTTAGGGTAATATATATTCATGATGTGAAAATGTTTGATCCGTTTCAAACCATTCCTCGCAGCCAGCCTTGCAAATGGTATCAACCCCTGATTAGGAAGGAAAACGACACCGCCGTGTCTGTCAATGAACGTAGCCTGTGACTCATTCTCCTTCAGGATTTGTCGAAGGAACCAACTTGAACAAAGGCGGGTCCATATCAACGGCTCCATGAAGACGAAATATGCCTTTTAATCTGTCTTCGACGATAGTATCCACGTTGACGTGTTCAGGAATATCAGCTTCGATATCATAAAGATTTCAAGTTGGGCGAGTTTGACTAGCTGGCCACTTGAAGAGCACCGAGAGCAGAGTCTGATAGTGTCGAATCTGGTGTGGCTATCAGGGGAAAGGCATCCAGTGTCATCGAAATCATGCCAACGACGGTACTCACATATCATTCTTAAAGCTTCCTTGAAGCACCCATATTCTACCCCAGGTGGCAACAACGAGCTTTGCGAAAGCTCCAGGGCACTTGAACACTTTACAGGATTATGGCGAAGGAGCCACGAGATAAGACAAATACTACTACTCATCAAAACCACCCACTTTCTTTCTGTCTTGTGCGGTGTGCTTCCCAGTCACGAGGAGAGTAAACTTTAGGCTTCTGTAGACCCTCGACGATGGCGATGCGCTCTGCTCCCCATAGAGAACAGATAATTCATCTCAAAGAACACAATCTGATAGACTTTGATAAGAGTCAGGCAATACTGGAACCCGAACCCACCCCAAGACTGTACAGGTCAGCCTTGTTGTGATTCCTGGAGCCCCTTTTCCATGAGGAGACCTCGGGGGCAATGTACAGCTTCGTTCCTACCTCTGAATAGGGGCTAGCTCGCGTTGGTTGTAGCTACCAATATGTTGCACTTACCTAGAGTGAAGTCTGAGTCCGAATAGATTATCTGCGGAGATAGGTCTGAAGGATCGACAGCAACAAGGCTCGATGTAGCTAGACCAAAGTCTCCCACTTTCAAGGGGAGAAGGTGCAGAAGTCAGCACTGAACATTCAATTATTTGATCAACCACCTTTCCAGTTGCCCTTTCTGCCTATATACCATTAAGCAACTAGCCGATCTGAACGATCAAAACAGGAACATACCGATGAAGATGTTTGTCAATTTGATATCTCTATGCAGCTGAGCGGGTGGACGGAATCGGTGGCAAACACAATATGCAGCACAAAGCAACTAACTATTCCCATACTGCCCATATGCACCAATGCCTCCAGGATCTGATTGAATAGACGCCAGGCTTCCTCTTTCAATAAGCCCTCCACCATAAAACATGAGTAGAGACGGCCAAAATTATCACCCCTGGCTTATCTGGGTCTGAGACTGCTTCTGATTCTGGCACAGAAGGCTTAAGCAAGAAATTTGGGACCTTTTACTGGAAGAGAGCATGTTCAGCCCAGTGACTTGTAAATCAGGTGATATGGATGCTGCAAAATGGTCGTTCCTTGAGCTGAATCAGCTAGCAAGAAGAAACATACCTGCTTGGAGGGCTTCACATGGGGTACTGAACTTTTGCATCACGTCTTGCTTATGATGCATCTGCAAGAATACTACCCCAACGCTGTAGATATCACGGCCCTTCGTGTATGGCAACGCGGAATCAAGAACTTCCACTGAAAGCCTAAGATGGTATGAGTTGAAAGACCAGGAAGATCATTTAGCTAATTCGTACCAAGCATCTGGGATAGAATGCTCACCGTTAATGAGCACTTGTTATAGTTCAGGACCCATACGCTACACTTTTCATTTTTCTTCACCTAATCGTACTTAACAAACTTTCACTTTCGCAGTCACATGACCTAGTCACATGACTTGACCCCTTTTAGGATCACGTGACTTTCTGCTCTTCCTCGTCACGTGACCTCGCACGTGACCGTGAGACAACACGTGACTCGAGTCTAGACTTGGTCCAGACTCTCGTCTTATCTATGATGTCACGCCTCACGGTTACCTTGCATTTCCCTCATGTATTCTTATCATTGACTTTCCCTCACCAGCCCTCAAGTATTTAGGACTCAGACGACCTACCCTAAACTCCCTTAGTATCATATATATACCATCTCCTTCTGTCGTCTTTTCCTTAGTCCTATTCACTTGTCTACTCTCCATTTGGGGCCTGGACTCTTGGTTACTACTCTTTTCCTTACCCTTGCACTTCTGCCGTCTCATCCTCGTAATCGGATGCTACATCACTTTCTCATTTCTTTACCTATCAGCCAATACAACGTCCTCATTGTCATCGTCGTCGACACCAACGTCCCGCGTGTCGTCTCCATCAATACACTCCTACAACCTATTAATTAGGTTATAGTCGTTTAGGTCTTGGTCCCATTTCAGCGCTAACCCCGAGGAAAATGGTACCGACTTGTGTAGGTCTTTCACCCCGGCATGATAACCCGCTTTCCCTACCTCAACGATCTTGGAGTGACTTTTGTTCTTGCGGGTAGCAAGGAAGATGCATGAGGTGTCAAGGCCTAATGAAGAGAAGGTTGTATGTTAAAACCACAATTCTGGGGTGGAGACCATACTGCGATGTACGGGATCACTAGAGTGCATGGAATTCAACACGAATAGTATTTGAGTGAGGCAATCCTATGCGTTGAACACTAGTGAGACCTTTGTGAAAATAAAACATCTTCACGGCATTAAAGTGTATACCTTTGAACTCTATCTCAGTTAGGATGGTTCCGTCAACGTGTCTGACTGGGCTTCTCGCTGAGCTGCTTTATACTGCATTTCTTTCACTGTAAGATGTTTCTGTGCATCTGCTTTAAGTTGCTCCTGAAGTTGCTCAGCGACCCGAGCAGCAAGCTCAGACTGACGCTCTGCCTCTGCCTCTTCTCTTTCTTGCCGTTCCTAATGCCGCATTATCAGGATGATTCGATTAGCAAACTAAAGACATAAACCTACGCGCTCTTCTTGAGTTGCACGCTTGGTCATCTGATGGCGAGCAAACCAGATGCTTCGTTCGGTGGCTGGACGTGGCCAGCTATCCATTTTTGAGCCGTCGTGACAGTGGCGACTCTGATGCAGAAGTCCAACCACATGTGCACTGACCGAGGGAACCTGTGGTGACCAAGTCGAGGTCACTATGACAATGGCAATGTGTTGTCTCTGTGCCACCCACACCCCACCTGTTTCGACCATCGTGATGGGATGCACGTGACATCGTAGTGCACTCACACCTCATCCGGGCCTGGGTGGAGAATAAGGGAGGCAATGGCAGCAGTCTGAGTCAAATGAGACTATGGGACAAGGGAGACTGCGCGAACGTCGACATGCACACTCCAACAACAACTGTGGAATGCGAACACCGATGTGGGCACACGAATGGTGACAGTGGAGGCAGGGGGACCAGACGTAGATGCAAGAACGAAAGCAGTAGCGGAGGTGACTATGTGAAACAACAGGTGGGCAAGACGGCACGAACATGGGCCACGGACGTACACGCCCCAACAATAGCGCTGAGGCGTATGCAACTGCGTAACAGCGTTGTCATTGTCGTTGTTATCATCTCAGTTGGAGGTGGGTGACGGTCGCGGTCGTGTTGGGGGGTGCCATTTGATGGCAGCATCGTCGTCGTCTTGGTCGGGGGTGGGGAAGGTGGCGTTCATGTTGAGGCTACACCAGTGCTGTTGCCGTCGTCGTTGTGTGATGACGACAACGACGACCTCTTGATGAGGGATTATGGTGGCGGCGGTCGTTTTTGGGTGTGTGACGGCAACGACCTTGTGGTGGTGGGGGTGGATGGCATGGTGTGATTGCACCGTTGAGGTGTGTGCGTGCATCACAGGTGCATGTATGTTGGGCACGTATGAGACTAGCGTCGTCGTTAGTAGACCCACATATGATTGCGTCACTGTCGTCGAGGAAAGAGAAGCAAGGGATAGATCTTAAGTGATACCTACAAACTCTCTACCATATCAGTCAGGGATTTCGCTGGTTTGGGTGAGTTTGTGCCATGCGCGGCTGACATTTGTCGCCACCTGAATTTCAGAAACGTCTGTGACAAGACAGCTACAGTACCCGACTCTCGCAAGTACTACGTTTCGAAAATGTAGTACAATATATATTATGTAGTAGAACAAATTTTTTGTTAATGAGAATGAGAATGAGTGTTTGGCAATGTTACATTGTGAATTATAGCAAATTCGGATGGAGGAACCTTCAACGGAGTTGAGAATCGTTCGTGTGTGGGTTACTATTGAGATGCAAATGAGCATTCTGAAAAGTGCAGGCGTGATGTTACATATCTTCGTGAATACAAATGGAGTTTCATAGCCGAGGGGTGTAGAGCAACACCGGCCACCCAAACACCAACTGTCACCACGTAACTAGAGTATAGCATGGGTAGGGCTTGTCTGGGTACCCATCCGGGTCACACCCACGGATAGTGTGGTGGGCTGGGTGCTTTGACCTGGATAGGTATGGGTGAGGGGTTGACTTACCTGGTATCCGTGGATATCCGCAGGTGGATCTGGCTCGGGTGACCACAAGGTGACCATGTCCCTGGGCCCTATCATTCTACGCTTATTTTTTTCTTTGTCATTGTACCTTTGCTCATGGTGTGGGAGTGGCATCTAATATATCCTGTCGAGCGCACAAGTGACTTCACTGGCAATCTTCACAGTCGCTCTAATAAAATAACACAATGACCTCCACCAGCTATACTGATGGAAGATAGAGTGCAATGCAAGACCAATTGATGCTTATCTCGATTCCCCTCTGGTTCCAAAGGCTGAAGTCAAAGCGGCTGGAGGTACTCTCAAGTACTGGGAAAGCTACCGGGACACTCGCCCTCAATTGGCTCGAATGGCACTAGATTTTTATTTGCACCAGGTCAGTTTATTGCTTATGCGGGAATGCCACATTTTACCTAGCTGGCCCCAAAGCGTCAAACCCATGGGTGCGACCAGGTTTTATCCGGATACACCCATGCTATACCCTACACGTAACCTCGTCAGGTTGTGAGATATGTTTATCTGGGTTGAATCCATGTAGACACGTCTATAAACATCTGTTATCAAATGTCGTTCGACGAGTTTCTGAGTTTGCACTAGATATCCATGGTCACGGTATTTTATGAGAGCATTTAGAGTGGGGATGCTCAATTTCCCATGGTGGAATAATCTCAGGTCGATGAGGGCACTGATCAGACTGCAGTGAATGTAGATAAACTGAGAAGATAGTGTCTGCTGAGATAAAGTTCATGACTGAGTGTAGGGCCTGCAACAAAGTTCCGATCCATCTTTCAACAACACGCGCAAGAAAAAGGAGTGCATAAAGACAAGCCAAAGACAAATATATACAAAGAGGTTTGCCCATAATTAGGCAAAAGTTCCTGCAGGTCCATTTGCTTCAAGTTCCTGTGAATCAAACCACAGGCGAAGCGTTCCATCCTCTCCTAACACACAGAACGCCGCTGTGCAAAGTATTAACTCTGCATTGATAACCTTTATTTCTGTAGAATCCGATGCTAACCTTGCTGGCATTGCTTGGAATCTGTGCCTGACTGCACAAATATTCGTAGCACAGCCTGAGACCTCATCGTCTTGGTATGACACACAGCTGAGTTTCGCAAGGCTACTAAAGCGCTGTTGCCATACTATGATAACCTGAAACCACCGTCCCTGTCAAGCTGTCTCCCCCACAGCTTTCCCCACAACCTGCCACTTACACCCTCTCGGATCACTGAGTTTCCCAATCATACACAGGACAGATTTCCGAGTGGCGAAAACAAGACAGGAACCAAGAAGATGGTGGGTCATGTGTGAATGAGGGATGTTGATGAGGTGGAGTTGGAAGGGAAGAAAGATACCAGCAATAAGATTGTACTCCACCATGACGCAAGTGCATACTGAAAACCTCGATAAAGGTTGAGAGCGATGGATTGTCCAGGTTTGAATACAAAGAGTAGAGAGTCTGCGATAAACTTGAAAAATAAGGCCACCTCTACCGACTACAAGGAATATTAGCTTTGGGGAGGCCATGTCAGTAAAGTTTGACCAAAGATTTGGGTCACGCTCTTGCAGGGAAACCTTGAATCTACGAGCACTCTTGGCCTTACCTAACCCGACAATGAGCAACGGCATTACAGCATCTAGTTTTTTGGGAGACCATTAACTATTCGAAAAGTGCAGTTTCTTCGCCCATTGCTTCATGACTCTTTTTTTCCTCGTCAGAATGGTGCAATGCCGCATAGGGCGCAGCGAGGAGCCTCTGAAATGGCCCATCACAGCTCTCGTCGGAAGGGGTCCCAGAAGCCTTCTGGTGCTTTAAAGCATCCAAACACTGTTGTGCAATGAGCTAATTCTTCCCGTGACCTCCGCCAGGTGTGGTAACCTCGTGGCGATGGAACAAATAATAGAATTTTTTCTCTGCACAGTCCTTCTCACCCACTTTCAGCCATTTATCCAAGGGTGGATTTTGGAGAAGTACCCCCCAATCATAGCGGGCACAAACCCATGTAAGAACCCAGATGAACGACTCTGCGTCGTGTGCATAGATGTGTTTGATTTCCCCTGCCTGCCCCTTCTGTGTGAGCAGCTCAAGAGCCATGAATGGAACTGTGCCGGTGTGCTCATTCCCCGTCGGACCTTAATCCGTCGTCACCAAGTCAAAGTCATTCAGCACGCCAACAGAAGTATTTCCCTCCTCTTTGTACATGAGGTTGGAAGCACTGACATTGCGGTGGTAAACACCATTCTTCCATAGCGCAAGATGACCTTTTGATGACAGTCAGTTGAAGTTTAATGAGAACATGGATTGACAATCACATTTAACCGTCTCCCACCAGCAGCCCAAGAATGGATCGCCAACCAGTTTTGTAATCATCATCAACTCCTTGAAAAGGATGAAAAAGAGCACCCATGCACCTTTTTCTGGCAGACTGAGACGTAAGCGGATTGTTGCCGTAGAAGAGTTTGGAAACTGGTAGCTGAACACCATCACTGGAACGTGATTTCGGATGTCCGATTCCATCTCTGCAATTTTGTAGACTTTCTTTAAAATTTCTGGTTCACTCTTGCGAGATACCTTGCCCCAACAAATTTTGGCGATCAGTTTGCCACTTGATTCAAACTTTTGACTTGTCACAGGGACCACGTTTGTCGCTCGTCCTGCAAGACCGTAGTGGCCGGTTCGCTTCTTTGAGGACCAGTTAAACACGAGGTCAACTGGGCCCTCCTTCTCGTCTTGAATGACTACCGATGTCGACCTTGGTGAGTCTGCCGAAGTTGGGATCAATGATGGGGTTCAAACCCCAGTGCTGGTTCTGAAACCGCTGTAATGCAAGCAAGAACACAAGGAAGTGGGGGAGATCTTGAATGAAGTTCAGTGTGGAACACTGGATTGTACCTTGACGATCATAGTACCATATATAGAGGAGATCTGCTGTGAAAACCCAGGTTAATAAACATACCAGGCAATAATCAATCACGAACCAACAATGGTAAGACAGATGACATGCTGCCAACCAACATGGGATGCAAACATCTCAGCTCCGTATATTCCTGTTTGGGTGGTGGGCATTATTTTGTTGGGGTTAGCCTCGCTAGGTTCAAATCTTCGTCGCTTGGAACTGGATCCAGAACCCTTGTTGGGTAGTTCCCTGGCCATCAGTTGGGACTCGGGCTGACTTTCACTTGTGCTCACTCTCCTCTTTCGCGAGGCAGTGTTTTCAGAAATGCCAGGGCCAGCTTCCTTGTTTCTGCCGTTGTCAATTGGAACTGCAGAACCTTGAGTATTGATCAAATGGGATGGAAATGGTCTGGATTCTTACGTTCAGGTTCCTGCTGCAAGGAAGGCTCCATCACTGATTCTTCGTCAAAAGGTTTCGGGGAGAGATACTCGCGGGACGGGATGGGGTGGATGTCGCCATCATTGGTGTATTTTGAGGGTGGTGGGTTCATCTTCCAGTGGGTTTTGAATTCAATGACGGTAAGGATCTGTCGCCAGATGAAAGCCTTCTTTGGCTTTTCAGTGGCAGCCTCAAGGACATTGTCTTTCCCAACACCTTGGATGTCATCAGCGGAGACAAGGATGACGTCGGGTTTGCGGACAGAACCTGCACCCCAGTGGGATTGCCTGATCTCCTTGCCATAGACTTGAAAAACAAGGCGATCGAAAGGTTTTCGAAGGCCGTTGATTTCACCCAGACCCTCGAGCTGGGAGAGTGCGGTATTCACAGCACATACAAAGTGTGGGTATAGGGCTGTCTCAGTGGTGGCTTGGGAACTACGAAAGTTGCTCAGAATACCATCAATCTATGGAGATGTACAACCCCTACTAGGCTTCTAGATGGCTTCTAACATCGGGACTTTCACAAATAAAGAGAATAGAGTCAAGACATGTTCAAAAAAGAGAACTCGCCTGCTCCATCGTTGAATCCACGTCAAGCATGCAGTCTAAGATGAATGACTTGAGCATGGGGTCAACCTCACACCATTGGGCGTTTTTGATATCTTTCGCTATCCATGGTCTGATCACATGTACTCTGCACGCAAGGACAAATTTGAAAAGAATCTCAAAACTAAAAACTTGGCTCACTGCAGGCCAGTGACGGCAAGGTGTTTGCTTCTCGCCGCACTCCCAGCTGATTGTGGGGTAGATTCCAAGTTGGTCGATGCAGTTTGTTGTTTCGGGGTTGTAGAATTCATGATGACTTGGGAAGTCCTCTGGGAATGTTGTTGCGCCACCATGAACAAAACCTCACTTATGTAATCATAGGACGTGGAGATGCGAATCGCGATTAGGCTACTACGTTAGCAGTGTAGACATTTCAGAAAAAACCACTGCCACCACAAGATAGGCATTTTTTTTTTCCGTTCAAGCTTCATATTGAGTGTTCTGACCTTCAAACATATGATGTGGGTGTAAGCACACTGGCTTGCCTGATTCCGAAGAATCAGTATATGTACTGTCTGGGATACTGAGTATCATAGCCTTTTGCATGGCGGTTAAGCGGCGGACAACTGACCCTCGCAGCGGGGGGAGTATTACATTCGAGGAAAATTATATACTGCTACAATGTATTAATCATGTATGAGCAACAAGCCAGTTCTCAGCAGCCCGCGCAGCATAGTCATGCACCCTCTTTGTCACGTCCTTGCAGTACTTCAAGGCATTCCGCCATTGTGGAGAGGTACAGAAAGGAGGGGGGCCCGTCCCATCATACTCATGAATTCTCTGCAGGTGCTTCTGGTACCAGACTTCATTGTCTGTTGACCAATAGCCCACATTCAGACCACACACCTCCCATGTCGACTGCTTCGGCCACCACGAGACATCAGTAGTCTGCTCCTGATGGTGACAATATCGTTGACCTGGGAGCAGGTTAGCATGCTATACTAACGAGAGGTTGTGAGGTGTTACCAGTAGACAGCTTGTAGACACCACATATAATTTCTTCATCTTTGCAGTCCAGGTCATCATTCCAATAACGACTGCCCTCGATTTTAATGCAGGAACCATAACGAACAACGTCACCAGATGGTCCAGAAGCAACCAGGAAGTCAGCTCAATCGCCAAGCAATTCGCGCGCAAGCCATCTGATGATTCCACCCTTCAATATCGCAGCTCTACCATAGGTTCGGTAAAAGAGGTTATCCCTCCTTTGAAGATACGCAGCGTAATCTGACGAGTGTGGTCGGTAATCGAAAGGTAAGAAGCCCAGACCGAGGGATGCAGTATAGACTGCAGTCGGAACCGTGTTGCACAAAACACGAGTGCTGACAAGGATACCTTTGCATGTGAGCATGATTGCAATGTCGGAGGGTTCTGGGCCAAACTGAGTGCGAATGAGATGAAGAACCGATAGTGGGTCATTGAGGAATATGGTGAAATTAGGATTGGCTGCAGCCAAAATAGTTACCATGTAGAATGTTTTAGCTGTTTTGGCGCCATCCACCGCGATATGATGTCCAGCTCGCCACCAAAGGGTGAAATGACCCCTCTCGTATGTATCAAGAAGGCTGCCATCCAATATGTCACAGAGGGTGGGATTGAGGGGTTGTGCCATCGTCAGCTTTTCCAGGAAGGCGATCGTTGTATCGCGCTGGGAAGTCCCGCAGGGTAGAGTTGCTTCGCCTTCACAGATTTTGACCTTAAGGGACGCGAGGGAGGCATTCGTTTGGGGAGTCCTTCTGGAGGATCAAGAGTAATTGAACCCATACTGCATCTCTAAGACATCTAGTAGGTGCATTGTGGAAGATGACTGAGACTCCGGTGTGTCGTCATCAATGAAAGCGGATGCCGGATGAACATTGGTAGATGCTCGGGGATTAGGCAGGCTATTGGATGGCACCTGAAACAACCAACCCCTTACCAATGGAGCAGGTGCTTTGCTAGTCAAGTGTAAGCCTTAGACTGGGTATGAAGTTGGGGAAACTCCAAGAGAACAAGACTGCGGTTCTCTGGGGTGGCAACGAGCCTTATATACTATCCTACTGTGTGTGTACATGTTTGGTGTCTAGAACTGTGCAGTACCTATATAAGGATATACCCTTGACCCATGGTGCAAGGCTATGCTATAAGGCAGTGCCGAATGCTGTACAAGCTGTGTTTGCTGTGCGGGCTGTGTAAGGCTATGTAAGGCTGTGAGCCAGGCTATGCGCGGAGATGAAGGGGCTGTGCATGGCTGTGCACTGGGCTGTGTGACATGCTGTGTGACGTACGGCAGTGCGAGGCTGTGTGCGGAGATTAAGGGGGGCTATGTAAGGCTGTGTTGTGTGATGTGCGGCTATGATCTGTACGGCCTTCGGGTAAGATCCGTTGGTCTGTGCGCAAGTCACGTGACTAGTTTAGGGCAGGTTCCTAGTGGACTTGTAGACGAGCTATGGCGGATGTGATTGAGAGATAGGGGCTAGTAAGGAAAGTAGCCATAGCGAGTCAGGAAAAATAGGGAAAAATATGGAAAAATAGGGGAAAAATAGAGGGATCGTAACAGCACCGGCTGATCCCCCAAAAGATGCTCGACCTCTGGCAATGGTATTAACTGATCCCCCAAAGAACGGTTGACCTCTAGTGGTGGTATCGGGTTTTCAATCATAGGGGTGTTGATGGATGGTAGCCGGAACTCTGGCAGAGGGTCACATCACATCGGCTAATTCCCGGAGTGAGGCTCGACCTCTGAGTGTGATATTGGCTACTGATCCCCTGAAGGAGGCTCAACCTCTGGCAGTGGCATCAGCTGATCTCCCGAAGAATGCTCAATTGCTGGCGGTGGTATCAGGTTTTTGATCAAGGGGGCATTGACGGACGGCAGTTGGGACTCTGGCAGAGGGTCACATAACATTGGCTGATCCCCGGAGTGAGGCTCAACCTCTGACGGCGATATTGGCTGCTTGATCACAGCGGATGATAGGGGCTGGTCACCGAGTGGAGCCTAGGACTCTGGCAGAGGGTCACATAGCATTGGCTTCCCGGAAACAGGCTGGGCCTCTGGCTGAGCTTCATATGCAGATGCCTGATTCGCAGAAGACGCTTTGGACTCTTGAGGCCCATCGCGTGACGTTTGCTGATCACCGGAGGACAACTTTCAAACAAAGGATGCTGCTCGTCAAGTGGCAAGGTGCGCACTCATGGCCTTCTCCCACCTCTTTTCCCTTTGCTCATGGGTGATAGCATCTTATATGCGGCACCCTGACGACGTCAGTTAGGTCGAAGTTGTGCTCTTCAAGGGAATTTCACCCCCTATGGTCGAAATGCTTCGAACATCTGCTGTGGCCACGTTTACTCTCCTTGATCTGAGAGTGGGCGCTGTGGTGGACGCTACCGATCACGCGTGCTTGTCATATGTTCATCGTATGGTCAATCTGCAGGTGCCCGTCTATATCCACTAGGGCACTTGTGAGCAGTTCCGTGAGCAGTACCGTCGGCTGCTCTTTGAACCTGTGGCGGGGAGTGTGCGAGATGCCAAGTGGATCAATGCGAACTGCTATCCCTCTGGGGCACTCCTTGCAAGTGCCATCGATATAATCGATATATCCAGCCGTTCATCGACTTCTATCAGTGTTCCATCTTCTGTACAGCATCCATCCAGTTCAACTAGTGCTCCCCCCTATGTGCAGCAGCCCTCTGTAGGCCCTACTCGTGTTGCTCCACCACCTATCAAGGGAAGTGGCCAGAAACACGGAGAGTCGTGGAACAAATTTTTTGCTTGGCGGTCCCTCCAGCACGTGAAATTTCTGGCAAATGAGTTGCCTGCAAACAAAAACAAGCGCGAGCAACGTGCCCAGAACACCCGTGCTGCCAGGGCTCCTGGATGGAAGGGTGCCAATGTGTTTTACTGGGAGGAACAAAACAGATTCTGAATTTGCACCCCTGTTGGTTATCAAAATTATATTGACATGTGGTCTGACTACCACGGCGCGCAATGGCGCTATGACACTTTCGCAGATGAGTGGGATCTATGTTCTGAATTCGACAACGATGCCAGATCAGAATATTCCGATGACGACAGCGATGATGACCTGCCAATGTGCTCCAAGAAGCCTGTGGCCTCCTCCACACCTGTCAAACACTCCTCAACTCCAGTCATTGAAACTCCCCCCCCTAATTTCCCCTCGTCCGACGACGAACTCATATAATTTGCATCGGAAGGCACAGGCCTGACACCGACAACGGGAGGACAGCTGACCGCGAGAGTCTTGAATACCTGAGTGAGGAACTTGTCGAGCTCTAGCCACTTAGCAAGGAGAGCGGGGTTGAGAGTGAAAACTTCATTCGAGGGAACGATGGGTATTGTTTGATCGGAATAATGTAGACAAGAAAATAATGGTCCAGTACACAGCGGACGTCGTAGGGCATATGGCAGATGTGGAGAGCATGCGGACATCAAATGTAGCTTCTGAAGGTTCTGGAGAAGAACATCCCACTTCCCATCAACACGTGGTAGAATGTCTGCAGGAGGTGCGTCCGTTGTATTAGGGGATGTGAACACCCGTCCCGAGAGAGAGTCGAAAAATGTGTACATCGGTGGACTAAAGGACACGAAGTTGAAGATAGGGACAATAAAGGAATGTGAGATAGCTGATACTCACCAATGACAGAGTGTGGGCGGAAGGCAATTAACGCAAGCGGAGGTCCAAGTCACCTTGGACAAGCCGGTCAATGGCTGTCGGTCATGGAAGGATGATGAGGACTCACTCGGTAGTGGATAGGGCAATGGTGATGGTGAAGAGGTCAGTAAGGAATTAGTGGGGCAACAGCGAGGGAGCAACGAGGAAGCTCGTAAGTGTAAACACAGATGAGCTACGACAACCACGACAACAGAGACGAGTTTGAACAGCTGGGAAACTCCTCGGTGTGAACACCAATGAGTTGGGGAATGACCACGAGTTTGAACGGATGGGCAGCTAGGGAAAACTCCTCAGTATAAACACCAATGAGCCGGACAGTAGGGTAGGAATCAAGAGCTTGAAGAGGGCAACGAAGCGCACACCTTAAATGAATGTCCGACAATGGCCGCCCACTCAATCTCGGCTATCGCCACGTGTTAGCCCATCGAATGCCGCTGAAACGAATAATAGAGACGAACAATAGACACTTTATAGTGGAGTGAAATGAATATCTGGCACAGCTCCACAGGGCAAAGGTAATACCTCAGTGTTCGACAAGGGTGAGTGGGGGAGGGGCAATGATCATCATCGGCGGTAGTGGGACCACCAAAGACGACCCGACGTCTGAGAGACACTGCCCATGGTATACCACGGGTAGTGAAGAAGAGAAACTGTCCGCAGTAAACCGCGGGCAGTGAAGACCACCAGGGAGTGAAGGGAAGGGAGGTGAAGGTGTTTAGTGGCTAACTTATAATTAGTAGCCTGCACCATTGTTTGATCACGCATCCACTCGCTTACATAATATAAGCATTCGTTGCCATTGATACCCAACTCCAATCATTGGCACTCACTATGTTCTCCTCACTCCCTGGTGTTGAACGTCAAAAGGAGAGCCTCTCCCTGTTTCAACAACAGGAGTTAATGATGGTTCCATATCCGCTGCGGTGGAGCTTAGGGGTACCCCCAAGAAGCATTCGTGGCCATTTGCGTCTGCCAATCAGGGTCGAGGCCCTCCTCCTGGTCCAGGGATGGGGCGGCATGCTCCTGATCAGTGAGAGCCTTTGTTGCACCCACATGACTTCGGATTCCCCAGCACTGCCATGCATTGACAGAAGGGACACGACGTGGTGCGTTTGAACAGGGAGCGATTGGATTGGGAGAGTTGTCCCAATGAACGAGTGGAGTGGGTCCGAGGAAGACGAGGACGACCGAGGTGACGAGTAGGTGATGGTGAATGTTCAAAGTGGAACTTGAACGGGTTAGAAGGTGGTAAGGGCGATCCAGCTGATTTAGCACACCTGATTGAAATGAGACGCAACAGGAATGTACCTAGCGGCTCCCAGAACACTCCAGGATGTGTCCAACGCGTTGGCAACAATGCGGGTGTGCCAGGTCCAGGTCTAGGCCCAAAGGGCGATCTAGGTGAAAAAGTCGAGTCAGCGAACGGCGAGAATGCCGAATCGTTCACAAATGATGCGGACAACTCACCTAGCATCCAGGGACATGCCCACAGCGATAGGAATGCACGGGATGACAAGCCAGATGCCCAATCTCAAAGTACAGGGCCAGGAGGCCACTGGGAGGTGAAGAGCGAGTGGAAAGCTGCTGAGGGCGGCAGATCGCACGGAATAGATGCGAGTGGAACCGTAATTGATGGGAGATGGATGCGGATGGATGGCACAACGAGTAGCACAAGTCCCGATGAGTCATGGTGTTGGTAAGTACGAGTCACGCCATTGGTAAGTACGAGTCACACCATTGGTAGGTATGAGTCATGCCATTGGTAAGTACGAGTCACGCCGCTGGTAGCATGTAAATGTTTCCTTGTCCATGCTGATGTACCAGATTTACCATCAGACAGGATAACGACGCCCCTCAGTTTCTTCACCTCGAACATGTAAGGACCACCTCGCTTTTTGTTACCCAGACACTGCGGGTTGTGGAATTGAAACCGGTAGCCTCCCGGCATGGTACAGTGCTTCCACTTGTCTTGTGGGACACCGCAACTTGGACATTGCACAGGGAGATCTTTTCCCCATGGTAGATAGTCCCGATGTGCCCAGAGGTACCTGGTTGTGTTGATAAACTTGCGGTCTGGTGAGAGAAGCAGAACATAAATTCCAGAGTGATGGTTGAGGTTATTGGATTTTTCCAGCACAATA
>JBBPRT010000022.1:0-45313 GCA_038093175.1 Boletus hoseneyae
ATCTAAGGCAGATAACCGGATGGTCACGTGACCAGTCACGTGACGTTATCTGATAAGATAAGATAAGAGAAACCGTTCGTAGGTGAGTCCGAGTGTAATCGCAAGTAAGGTAGCTCGTCCGATAACAATTCATATGTGATTGCGGAGGTGATGAACAAGGCGGCGGTATCAGCGTCAGAGCCATATATGCAGGTGGCCACGTACTACGTGGAATTGACAAGGGCCCATGCTTCTAGAATGCCGGGGTCCACTCTCCCCTGTCTTCTCCTTGTAATTGCAGGTCCGTATCCGGTTTCTGTTGGCTATATACAATTGACAGGAAATTTCCCAATACCCTCAGGATCGCAGCTCCTCTTTGCCAGTGCTGTGTGGAATTTAAGACCCATGGTGCAGGTACTCTCATCCCCAATTGCATTCCAATTTCATCCCATGGATACCAGGAGCCAGCAGAATGCGGCACGTCATATGGCCGCATTCCACAAAGCAGCAACATCGCTAAGGACGTATTACGAGAGCCTAGAAAATGGTGACAATGTCAATACAACGGCATCCCATCCCATGCTGTTCCCCTATTGCATGGAATTCTGGTCGCTCGATGACAAGAGCAAACAACCTTTCCGCTATATGGAGCAGCTAGACAAGACCAAGCTGATTTTCTTCACCACATGGGGCCCAGATAATGCTCCTATTTGTGTCAAATTTGTCTGGCGCTATTTCTGAAATGCCCATGTACATTGCGCAGCCTTAGGCTTCGCACCTAACCTGCGAGGGTTCAAGGCACTCTCTGGCAGATGGTACATGGTGGTCATGGACAGGCTCCTTGAATATGACGTACTGGCCGACTTGCCGAAGACTCTGGACCTGCCCAAATCATTGTTTGCATCCATTGCGGAGCAGATCAAGATGTTGTATAATCATCATATGGTCCACGGAGACATCCGGGATACCAACTTGCTATTGCAGAAACATGACAGGACACAGTTTATAATCATCGACTTCGACTGGGCAGGATGGATGGGCCATGTGCGCTACCCACCATATGTAAATCACACCGACATGTGGAGGCCTGGTAGGGCCCGGGATGGGGTCGTCATCACAGCAGAGGACGATATGGTGATGCTGCGCCATCTCACCATGGACAGAGGTTATCCAGATCCCTTTCTGCCACCGATGATCCAGTAGATGAACTAGGATAGTGAGGGGTTTTCAATGGCCATTGGAGCTTCCAAACATCGTTGGATGGAGGTGACCAGTTTATATTACAAGACGCAGAATCAGGGTGAAAGGCTCATGCATATCCCGCATGGTATAGAATCATGATAATAATATATGTGTATGGGCTATCAGTCCTGTTAGGATAATCGAGGGAGGTTCGAGTGTGGTTCGAGTGCGGGTTCGAGTGCGGGTTCGCATGCAGGTCCCGTGTAGATTCAAGGGCAGTTTGAGTGCCGGTTGAGCGGCCTGTATGGTACATCAGCTAGGAGTGATACTTAATCTGTCCTCACTCATCTGTGCGCGATCTTGTGTGACCCCTACGCACTTCTACACCCCCAAATTAGAGTTACATAAAAATAATCAGGGCACAGCAGGGACACACTGGCGCTAGGAAGAGGTTTGAAGGTCGTCATATCCTGGCCATTGTCAGATCAATTTTATTAGTGAGTCATGCCGGTACTACAGCTTGAAACGAGAATAACTTGAAGTCTACCGTAACAACATTGAGCACGCTACGGCGAAGCGAGGCACGAGCATAGCCACAACGTAAGATCTTTGGACCAGCGGGCGAGGTAGCTCCCACGCTTCTTTCTTCCGAGCTTCTCGCATCGCCTCTGCCTCCAACCGTGGCTCGGCACAAAGCTTTATCGCACCCACCGCACCACGCCCTAAGCGCTCCCTCGCAGCTCTCCATTCCCCTTCTGGTTCTGGATAGCACCTGCTTGGCAGCTTTGCGAGGGTGCCCACCCACCCTCGCAGCCCTCTCACATGCCCATCAGATGCACTCTGGATTGAAGCGCTACGTGCTTGCCTATTCCCCTCATGTCATCACCCATGAACTCCATCCTAGCACTCAAGAGGATCTTATGAAGGTAGCATGTAAATGTTTCCTCGTCCATGCTGATGTACCAGATTTACCGTTAGACAGGATAACAACACCCCTCGGTTTCTTCACCTCGAACGTGTAAGGACTGTCTCGCTTTTTGTTACCCAGACACTGCAGGTTGCAGCATTGAAACCGGTAGCCTCCCGGCATGGTACAGCGCTTCCACTTGTCTTGTGGGACACCACAACTTGGACATTGCACAGGGAGATCTTTTCCCCATGGTTGATAGTCCCGATATGCCCAGAGGTACCTGGTTATGTTGATAAACTTGCGGTCTGGTGAGGGAAGCAGAACATAAATTCCAGAATGACGGTTGAGGTTATTGGATTTTCCTAGCGTAATAGGTACGGCATCTGCACATGGGCAGCCTTGAAGAACTACTTGCTCAGTGAGCATGATGAGAAATGACAATGCTGTGAAGGGATGGAAGTGGCGGGCATCAAAGGCAATGGATGCAGAAAATCCAAATCTGAATATAGCCAGCATCATCATCGTGATAATCCTATCTCCTAACTAGCTAACTTACTTTGCAACCGCCCTCGTAAATTCACTGCGACTATTAGAGTGGTGAACATAGCGTCCGTAACAAAGCATGTATAAGATTGCACCCTGGGTAATGTTCTTGAATGGATTAAGAAGTAGGTCAAAAAACTGTAAGCTAGTAATGAGGATCGTGGTGACTATGGGGCCAGTATCGGCTTACCTGCTGGATCTTGGCCGCCATTCCATTGTCACCTTCCTAGCTGGTATACAGATCACCCCAATCTTCATCCATATGTGTGGATATAGCCACAACAACTGCCGATGGAAGCATTGCACCAACCTTCCTCTCTATCGCGGCTGCATCCTTCCGATACGCCTTCACCTTCTCCTCGCTTCCCAAGTCGAATGGTGTGTCTTTTGCCAGAAAACCCTCAGGACGGATGAAGTAGGGTTGAAGGAAGTCATAGAGCATGCTGATTGGGCCTTTAGCGGGTAGGCTCTTGAGGCGGAAATGAAGGATGACAGTGACAGGTGCTTGCAGGACTGACTTGGGTGATAATTCAAATTGACCTTGCACACGCGGCGGTCGAGGGAGGACAGGTTTTCTGTCCTGATAGAATGCCTGCAACACGAGGTTAGACTCAGGCTAAAGAAAGGCAGCGGTTACATGCTTACCATGTACAGCACAGTTATTTTTGTCTTCACATCATCCATCAGATGGCAGGAGAGGCATAAGAACTTGACTTCCTTGGGCTCAATAATCGTGAGGTGTTCTGGAGGAATAACTATACAACTCTTGCACTCGGAGCAAATACAAAGGTCGCATCACCATAGCTCGCCACCATCCATGCACATGTGGCAAAACTTCAGTGGCGATACAGCACATGGAGAATGAGCTGAGGGGGTACTTACGTCGTCACTATCATCGTATGACCCCTGTGGTTGTTCTAAGGAGAGCAGAGCCGTAAGGGAAGGGCGTGTACCGCATGCGTCAACCGCAGGCCCCTCTAGTTGAAGTGGTGAAGGGAGATTGACCCGACTGGAATTAACGTCCTGAATGCTTAGAACAACGCTGAGAGGGCTGAGGGGGTACAAAACACGGGGGGTGGTTCCACTCGTTGACCTCTTTGCAGTTTGCTTTGTACGAACCATAACACCACCAGTTTGCATCTGAGGGCAAAACGTATATGGCAAGGGAGGTATCAACGCGACGGTGACACGGTGAGGTTGGGTTCTGCACGGGTACTGTAGGGTGACACCACAGTGTCTGAAAAAAGTGTTGGATGCTCTATTCGAAACACCACCTAATTACATAAAATCTTCAACATTGCATGCATCAACCCAATATACCAAAGCTCAGCACAATAGTACTAGGTATACAGCGAGGAGCAATACGAAGCAGGACAACGAACGAGTGTATAAAACTGGGCACTGATGTGTATATACAGAGTGAGTTGTCCGCCCTCATCGTTTTCCATAGCGCATACGCTGCACACGTATGATCCAATCTATAGAACACTGATGTGATCTTGTTCGTCTCAGCATCGTCAATCGCCCACATGGTCTCAATCACAGATCGAAATCCAGCAAACTGCATTGCCGACACGAGATCGATCACCTCATCCAGACTCTCTTCGTCTCTGATGGTCGTATGACAAGCGGATGCACAAATTCGGGATCCTATAGGTTCTATTAGTTAATGTGCTGGGATGTAAAGCGTCTATTGTGGAGAGCAAGCGCGGAATCGAACGGCTCTTTCCTGTTCGCGAGACCATGACGGGCAAGATGTACCCATTGGTTCTTCCTCAGCTCTTCTATTACGCTCAAAATACACGATTCTGACAGAATCTGACCCCTCAGTGCGCGTGAACGTTGCTGGACCATTGACACACTGACCAACGTTGATCAGCTCAGTGCTAATGGATGATAGTTCGATTTCTCCAATGGCTTTTGCTTGGCCAACATCAAGGAACCAGTTTAGCTCCTTTGCTAGGTTTGATGGACGATGCTGGTGGGCTCGAATGAGCGTGCTCATAGTGGGGGTATAAGATGAGACATAGAGATTAGCGACGCTCCGCTCGGGCTGGTCTCGCCTATATAGGCCAGCGGCATAAAAGAGAACTCAGCAGTGGGGCACTACCAAATACGGTGAGGATACATAGCCCGGAGGAAATTGATGATAGGGGAGACGACATGGTTCCAGAGATCTCGCATGATGATACCAAGATCTTTCATTACATTCAATATCTTTGTGCGCATAGTCAATGCACTGAGATTTTCTGAATGCGTGTGACAGATAATGGTATGTGAATGGGATCCCTGTGGCCGGAGACAACGAGAGCGTCACAGCTATACTTGCTCGCGTTCACGATGATGACAGGCCCACCACTGGCTGCACATCGGAGGTCGGAGAAGAGCAACGGAAGAAGGAGGCAGGAGTGACCAGGCAACTCGCGAATGTTGGCTACCATTTTTTGCAACTCATAGTTCAACTGGCACGCCTGATCGTGTTGGTCTGCACTGGGTGGGTTGAGGACGTTGCAAATGGGTGAGGTGAGACGCCTGAACTCATCTGCCAACGTCCTTCTTGCTGGGTCGTTGAGAGGGCAATGGAGGCGAGTAAGCTGGCTCCGAAAGACGCCCCTTCCTTGCTCGAGCAACTCGACTGCATTGGCAGGAGACTGGCAACGAAGACAGGCCGAGAATGCATTGACTGCAAGTGATGATGAGAGGGCCTTGAGGACGGTGAGATGCTGTGGTAACGATGGGAGAACAGCGACATGTTGGACGAGTAATCACAGTGCCGCTTCGTATGCAAGACGAGTCGTAGGGTGGTGAAATTCTTCAGCTGCACTGACCCCGTCACTCCTTTGACAGCCATGTGGATAAATGACAAAAAACAAGGTCTTGAGATTGAAGCTAACTCCCATTCATGTTCACAGTCACACACGTGTTGCCAGTGGTCGGGGATGACTGCTTATTATTAAGGTGGTGCGTGAGTGTTGTACCTGTGGGGACACCAATGCTATGTTGTCATTGAAGTAGCGTGTTGAAAGGAGAGGAGGGGGGGGACAATGAGGGATTCTGTTCATGGAATTAGTAAGTGAGGAGCAACATGATATAAGGATGGGGCGTACTGTACAGAATCTGGGTGCGCTGTATGATGCTAGATCTGCACATTTAACCCTGCGTGCTTTTTTGACATGCGCATTTTTTTTTTTTGACCCACGTGCTGCATACTTTTTATCAATATGTACCGCATTTGCACAGTACAGATGTGTAAAACTGGAATACATAGAACAAGTATTAGCTACAAGGAAGCCCGCAGGGGCATACAACATGGGCCCATAACCCGTTGATGAGGTGAAGTTGTCAAGTCAAGTTGCTAGTCTAGGATATAATGTGATTTGGGCGATTTAGCAAACCCGATCAAAATGGGACATAATGAGGGCGCACCAGAGGTTCCCCATAGCATGCCAGAGCATCCCCAATGCCCTTGCGGGCGGCAACAGCGATGCAAAGGTGCATGTCGAATTATAGGCCCAGAGGGAACTGAGCGAAAAGGTCAAATTTGAAGTTAACAAGTACAGGGGATCGTGCGCAAACAATGCGGATGACTCACCTAGCATCCAAGAATGCTCCACAGGTGATCTGGACCAGTGCGTCGACGAAACGAGGGCAGAACGTCAAGGTAAAGGGCCAAGAGGCCAGATCGAGGTGCAGGGCGATTGGGGGAGTGAAGCGATTGAGACAGCATCGAGATGGATTGGAATGGTTGCTGGATAGATACTGCTGCGAGCAGCATGAGTCACGACGCAAAACAGGGATGCTGGCTGGTAGGAGAGCAAGTCAGCACGAGGGGTATGAACACTAAACGTACCTGAGCCATACACACCGCCCACCAAGCACCCCAAACCCCCCACAGGTGTCAGCCAGATCCACTGCGTCAACGAGGACACTGAAACCACAATCTAAAGGTGTCAGCAGGTTGATAAAGACCTACTAGTCAAACAGCATGTCAAGATGACATTGGGCAGATTGGATGCGCCGAATATAGAGTAAAGAATGTGGGGGAGCAGTCCCAGGGCACGACATGGCAACGTGAGAGGCAATGGGGCTGGTCACAGCGAAGCAACTTGATCAGTAAGCAAACTTAAGTGGCAAAAAGTTGATCTTGGAGAAGTGGCATGCCTAGTCTCAGATCTGAGTGGTAACGTATTGTTGAGATAGCCAGGGTCACTCTTAGGAAGCTCGGGTGGCATCCTCTACTTTGAATGGTTACCATATAGATCGCATGGTATTCTAAATTTGGGAGGTCATTGCCAGTGTACGTTGGTAGAAGCACGTGATCAGAAGGTGAGTCACTATTTAAGAAGTCGCCGTCTAGAAAGTCGGAGTTTTAAACTTCCGCAACATGGTGAAGGTAAAAAGAACCACACCTGCAAGTATCTGCTGTCGGTGTTGGGTAAATGGTGACAACGTTAAAAATACATTTACCGTCACCATCGGGGAATCGCAAACAGTCTCAAACCTTAAGGAACTCATAAGGTCAAAGATCGGCAAATTCGAGAATGTTCCTACAAAAGATCTCATCCTCTATGCCGTTCAACGTTTATCATTGCCCCTTTCGGAGGACACGCACCTTGACGCTCAAACTAAAATAAAGAATCTAAAAGACTTCCCAAATCTTGTGATCATTGTCAACACACCTAGGCCAAGTAGGTGCTCACAAAATTACGTTACACGCGCTAACATCGCTGTCCAGTTACTCTTTACTACTGGGTGTATGGTGACCTGCATAGTCAAACCCGCTCTGTCCAAGCCTTCCCAAAAGACACGATCGACCTGCTGAGAAATACTATAATTTCCAAAGACATAGACCTCGAAACCAGTTTTCGAAGGGACATTATCTTGTACAAATTTGTTTCTTCGGTCCCTGTACCCAAAGAGGATGAACTTTCAGATGTGCTCAAGTCCATCAAACTCTCTCATCTGAAAACTTTTCGAGATGGATATCATGTGTCAGACACTTTCACACCATTTGATCCGGAGAGCGCACTTCATTTTGTAGTTGTCGGTATGTACCTTTTGTAATTCGAATGCTCCAACTTAGGGCGTTTCAGACGTGTCAAAGCCCATCTCTGTTGAATGTTGGATTCGGGGGCCAGACAATCTTGACTCATTCAAAGTCATGATTAACATGAAAAACCACATCAATGACCTGAAGAACCAAATCAGGCGCAGCAATCACCTCAATACTTCTGCCAAGCAGTTCGATCTATTCAAGATTTCAGATCATCATATAGATGATCTCGCCAAGGTTCTTGGTGATACAGAATCTGGTACTCGCCTGTGCGGACCGCGGTTGTTGACGGTCTTTGAAGACATGGCTCTTTCTGAGCCGCTCTATGTTGTCATTGGGCCCAATGAAAGTAAGCTTGACCAAGATAACCTTGACTTGTACTCACATGTCCGAAAGAACCATCGAAAGGCCCTCCACCGAACCACCATCCCCCTAAAGTGGAACATCCGATCGCGGTCACATGTGAAGCTACCTTGAATCTCATCCCAAGCCGGAGGCTGTCTCGCTCTGGATCTCCAGGTTCATTCCGATCTCGACAGCGATCACCAAATGCTATACCCTGCGGTTGTCCTATTACTGTAGAGGAGACTATCCCTCCATCCTTACTACACCATATATTTGGTCAGTTTGTTGATGAATGTCAGAATATCGTACCAACATGCAGGGATAATGAATTCGCCGAGGAAGTTACGAGAGTTATGTCGGAGCTGTACAACAACGAAGTTTAGTGCGTTCGCACAGTTGTTGAAGTATTCACCAGATACGGCATTCCATTCGACTTAGCAGACAAAACCCCGTATCCGATGGACGCAGCCCTCAGCATCAATAATCATCGCTATGTGATTGCTGAATATAAGAATGAAGCTGGGAATACGTCGACAGAGCCATCTTTTCAAGCCATCAGATACTACGAGGAGTGTACGAGAGACACAGCTCTCACATACTACGATCACCACTGCCATGCATCCTGGTGGTTATTTTTGGTTGGTCCCTCACTTCCGAAGTCTATCCGAACTTTGAGCACTTTTCTCTAGGGCCGTATATAGAGTTTTCTGCTGCCGTATGGAATACCCATCCCTCGATATGGCTCCTCGCCGATCCTATTTTGTTTAAATTTTACTCCAGCAACACGTACATCCAATTCTCCACAGCATGTCGCCTAGCTGCTTTTCGCAGAGCTACCGTACGACTAAAGGAGTACTATAAAGAGCTGCAAGCAACACATGGAAATCTTCCTGCAGATCAAGCACAGTTGTTTCCATACCCAACGAGCTATAAGTCTAGTAACACCAAGAGAACATTCCAGTATGTAAAACAGCTGAACTCAGACAAGCTTGTCTTCCAAGGAAGAGACGGCAACAAGAAGATTTTCATCAAGTTTACGAAGTCTTACTCACCCACGGTCCACAAGTTCTTTGAAGCCCAGCAATGTGCTCCGACATTACAAGGAATGAACAAGCTCCCAGGTGGTTGGTACATGGTGGTCATGGATCTGCTTGAAGGATATACAATGCTAAATGATTGCAAGCCATACCCCCTCTCCCTTTTGCAGGACATAGAAAATATGTTTAACAAGCTGCACGCATCTTGCTATGTTCACGGTGATGTCTGGGATACAAATATCATGGTGTTGAAAGATGAGAAGAAGTTCATGATCATAGACTTCAATTGGGCAGGGACGATCGGGGAGGTGCGATATCCAGCGGGCATAAATTTCAAAAATATAACCAGGCCACTTGGCGCTCGTGACGGGAGGTTGATTAAGGCTGTCCATGATACGTTCATGATCTGCCAACTGCAGGGGTGGCCTGTAGACTCAGAGGAGGACAGGGAAGGGGAAGTTCAGGGCCAAGACTGTCCGGAATACTGTCTGGAAGATTGTCTGGGAGGCGGGTCAGAAGACAAGGTTGGCAGGGGGTAGCACTCTGGAATCTGCAAGCATTGATGCCATCAGTATTGTATGTGCTATTTTCATCACATGGTTTGCATGACGACAAGATATACCAAAGCCCTCCGGGTAGCAAACCTATGGAAAGCTGGACAACTGTGCTCACTATTGAAGCGATTATTCAAACCCCAATGTTTGGCACTTGTAGTGATTATATAACTTCGCGGCGCAACCCTCGGTCACCACCTCAGTACTTCGGCCGATCGTAAGTAAGACAGGAGCCAAATGGAACATGCCCAGGCATTCTTGACAGGAATATATTGGAAAGGCTTTCAATGCAAATCAAAAGAGCGCTACTGCCACAAACACTTTGATGGGGGGGGGGCAATTCGAGAGCTGCTCGAGCCCTGCATGTCGAAGAGTCAATAAAAGAAGTGGCAAAATACCATATGACTGTGACGGAGGATCAGTCGAAACACATACTGGGTGCTATTGGGTAATCTCTACATGTTCTGAATCAGTCAGATTGCATGTGAATTTAAGCCTGATTAGATTAAGTGGCTGCGGCGATTCGCACTCTTGATGCATCGATACAATTTCCAAACCCGCAATAATCGGTGGAAGCTAGCTTCCATTGTGATACTTGCCTCACTTCGTGCGCATTCTCGGCCATGCATCTTGAGCACGGACATTGTGCAGAAAAACTCAATACGCGAGCTGTTTGATTGAGTAAGTTATAAAAGCCATTGAGCAGGATGGTGTGCGTCAAGATTGCGCATCCATGGTGGGAAGACAATGTGGAACTGACGACCAAAGCGTTTTGCAATGCTTCCCAAGTAAGTGTGGCGAACGGTGAGGTTGATTGACCCTCGGCTACTGCACAACAAGCATCTCTTCCGCCGCCCAGAATACACTGATAGTGAAGATCCGGCAGGTGCAGGTGCTAGTGAATCTTGGCCTATATGCCCTTCCTGCTTGAACATAACATCAAGGGAGTACAGGACTTTGCATCCGCCAGGCTCAAAGACCATGAAGGACACAATGTCTATTCTCTACAACCAAGTCATGGCAATCGCTTCGACGGTTTTTCATGGCTGTTGCGGTATTCTAAACACAACTACCATGACAGAAAACCACCAGAGACCTCGAGTGATCATCAACATATGTAGCTCCTCTCCATGCAGAATTCATGACCAAGCGTGATACTTGTAGGATCTCACCAATAACTCCACCGACTCTTCCAGCAAGCCGTGATTTCAACAAAGTGGCAGTTATTGGTCAGTCTTCTCAAATTTAAAGATCAGTGTAAACCTGACTTTGGACTAGATGCCGACTCTTATATTCCTAATTACTGGAGTGCTAATCAATTGACTCGAGCTCATTGTCGCTGAGACTACATCCCGTTGAATGCATCGGTCAGACCATACAAGTGAATCTGGTTTGTCTATGTAGGGTATACTGGAAGGGTAGTAATAGTGTACACTGATGCATCGCTACACAAGGTTTGGTCAAGTATTGGATATAAGTTGGGTCTTTGTCACCCTTTTAACAATTTTGGTTCGGGGAAGATCAGCAACCTCCGTTTCAAGAAAATAAGTTGCTTAAAACTATTTCTTGGAGGCAGGGAAAGTAACCAAGGATGAGCCAATCAAGATGGCATGAAGTCCATGATGCAGATATGCCCATAAGCAGGGAGTATGTGGTTGATACTAAACCAAAGCTTTGGAAAGGGTCTCAATACGCAACCACTCAGGAGATGGGCCATATACACTCACACTATAAAAATTGCAGGATCGTTTGTCATCGTCGAGCGACAGGTAGAGCAAGAAGCGAACCCCAGTGTAACCAGAATATGAGACAAACACCGTGGCACTCAACAGATCGAGATGCCACACACGGCTGAGGTATATAGACCATAGCAGAATACCCAATGCGATAGATAGCTGAGCGCTGAGGGGGACGACCATAGGAAGGGTGCGTCTACCCATGAGACGATCCCCAGAGATGTCTTTAAAGTCCTATGCATGCATCGTCGAAGCAAAGACTGCTGGCCTCAACTGAACGGCTAGCTGGGCCATCTCGGGCACGTGGGACCTGTCACAACCTACAAGTACATATATGAATACAAAAGCCACTTCCGATGAGTAAAACACCCGATATACTTGCCAAGAGTGCCCCACCAAAACCTGTGCAACCGTACATGGCTGCAGTGAGGGAATTCTTCAGGATGAAGGATTCATCCCCGTTGAGTTCGTTGTAGAACACGGTCATGACCTGGAGTGCTAAGCTGATATAGAACAGCTTTTTACTGTATGCCATTGAGACTGCCAGGCACACGGGGGTAAGAATCCATCGCAGAGACCTGGCATGAGATTCAGTGATTCTTCTGGAGGGAAGTGGGTGAAAAGGTTTGTTGATCTTGTCCTCGTCGGGTGCCTTGATTTGATTCGCAATGTTGCAATTTAGCAAGTGAAGCCAAATGCATGCAACTACGTGGATGATGTGTGAAGGATGACACACTGGGGTGACAGCGAGCGAGAAGTGTGTCTTTGAGGCAGAGTTGAGAAGTGTCACAATGGACAACTTAGGACACACCTGTGGGACAACTGCCTTGATAATATTGGCCTTGGTGAAGAGGAAAAGTGTGTAGAGATGGTACAAAAAATCAAAGTTCTGGGATAGATAGTCCATCGTCTTGATAGTGAGACAATACCTGGTAGTGAAGTGAAATTCAATGCTGTGGGTGGATTCTGACCATGATCATTTATAGCACCGTAGCTTGGTGACTCACCAGTCCA
This sequence comes from Boletus hoseneyae, assembly GCA_038093175.1. Taxonomy (NCBI): domain Eukaryota; kingdom Fungi; phylum Basidiomycota; class Agaricomycetes; order Boletales; family Boletaceae; genus Boletus; species Boletus hoseneyae. The sequence goes on from JBBPRT010000022.1 coordinate 12,354, forward strand.
CATCGCGATATCCGAAGATTGGAAAAACCTAAGCCCACAGAATGAAATAATACCTGCATGGGGCCCAGACCAGTACCCTTCTCCTAACCTGAACCAGGATTCCGGGCCAGATTTTACCCTGAATTCCAGTCGCTCCTCAACTTGAAGCCATACGGATGTACCACGGGTGTGGACGCATAGTGATTTGCATCTTGAGCCAAAAAGAGCCAGGATGCATTGCCCTGATCCTGCGCGTGGACCGGCATGGTGACTCGAGCGATTGAGCTGCAGACGGTCGATGAAAAAAATGGTTTGACTTTTTCCATCCTCTAATCAAAATGCTGAAATGGAGTGTGGTCCGATTGATGTCAGTATGTTGACAAGTGAGGACGCCAAGTTGCTAACGGCATCAACCTCTTGCTGACGGAACCCCGTGCTTCCGACCATTGTTGCGTATTGGGAACTATTCATCGTCGTAGTGAGATCATGGGCATAACCACGTTCTGTTACATCTCAGTTCTTTGACCCGATCGGCGGTTTTACTGCAAGGAACAAAAAAATCTCGTGCATTAGTCCTTAGGTTAAACACCAGTTTGAACCGAACTTCTCCTGAACCAAACAATAGGAATCCGGCGAGTCATAGCTAGATACCAGCAAGACTCACAGTAAGAATAATGGGCTGAACCTTGTGGATGATGTGGACGACGATCCGCTGGAATAAGAATGATCATATCATCAAGGTGAGACGGGCGGTTGCCCGAGTGTTGACACCTGATGACAGGTGAGGCCGAACGGAACGGAGGTCCAGGTTCTTTCCATCCTTACTTTCTCAGATTCAATCTGGTGGATTGATGTGGCAATTATTACTTGTTCAAGTTTACTGACTCTAGAGTGAAGCAGTTGAAGAAATGCACTAGACTGGGACCTTGGTTAAATTTCTAAATTTGGTCCAGGACAGCGCTGATACAAGGACACCGGGCACTGGACACCGGAGTCAGCACAAACCGTCAACAAAAATACTGTGCTTTTGGTAGATGGTTGAAGGGAAGCAAGCGTGGTCCCGAGGAAGTACTACTGGTGAGTGTGTCGGCGCATGCAGAGGTGTCTCAGTGGCCTGGCTATCCAGTGTCTGGGGTATAACCATCCTTACTATGTCTCCGTTCATCAAGATTTACAAATCACCATGCGAGACTTTTCGCATCATGATGCCAGATCTCACTGTGGATGTCATTTCCTACTGCGTGTTCCACGGACCCTATGGAAACCAGCTGATCATGAGGTGGTGTGCACCTCACTATTGTGTACGTACATGGCCTTATCGCACCCACCTTTCGCCTCGATTTTGCTTATCCAGCTCACTGGCATCCGCGTGCGCACACGCTTACTCGCGTGTTCGGCACGAGGGCACACTAGTAGACATCTCTCTCTCTGGATTTACGAATGCTGATATTGTTCTCTATAGCACATAGGTGATGATATATCATGTCCATTGGTTATAGCAAAAGACTCATTCTCTAGGGTTGCACTCTAGATATGTGGCATTGCTCCCAATAGGTGTACATCAAGGATGAAAGCCATACCACATATGTAGGTCATTTAGCAAGCAAAGCACCAATCACCCACTCATAAGCACCTAGGAACACTGCACCACCGGCACATATCCAAAGTGTCCATGGTACGACACCGGCAAATAGTGCCCTTGGTTCCTCGACAGTATAAATTTGCCTATAGCGACTCAGGAGTGAGGGCAGTTCCAAGGTGGGATCCTTGACATTACATTACCAAGCTGTCGGAAAAGTGGACGCAAAGACAATGCACGTACTTGCGCATCTAGCATCACTTGCATCTTGAGAACATCAAGGGGTGTTGTCAACGCAGCTGTGATACCACCCGCAATGCTCCCACATACCGCGGCCTCCGCCGCATGAAGTGGACGCGAGCCCATAGCCAGGGAGAGTCGGCACTTCAAGAACTCGTACATGGGAAATTGAAGTGAAGTAAATGGGATCTATGACGAGGATGAGGAATGGGCCAGAAAGGTCAGTGGCTAGTATTGCCTATTTCGCGCATGATTGTTATCCCAAATCCGCGGTAGAAGCCCCTTAGACCGCTGTACTTCAGAATTATCTTTGTAGCCCCAAGGGATGTGGCGGTGGATCCATAAGATGATGTTTGTGTGGGCGTTTTTATCACTTCAGTTGGAACACGGATTAAGCAGGCTGCCTAAAAAAGTATGTAACGTCAGAGACTCAAGACATGGCAATAACACAGGTCGAATACAATTTCACCAAATGGTTTAGCGGAGCTAGTTGTCCATGCAAGGGCAAAGATTGCTTTAACATTCCATATGTTGAGAAGAATATTGCCGCTATTCTCCAGCCATAAATAGTCGATCAATAGGCACGCAGTACCTACTGCCTGGTGTGCTGCCCACAACAACACTCCCGATGCCTTTGTAGATCCCTCTGAACCCGTCAGCCTTCATGAATCCTTGAGCAGATTGTAACCGCATCTTGACCGTGTCTATTGGAAAGAAAAGCAAGTTCATAGCTGTCCCTGCTACACCTCCTGCCTAAGCATGATCAAGAGTATTGGGAATGTTCATGTGGATGCTTGCAGAGAAAGGAACTGGGCAGTGCACGATGAGGGACTGAGCGAATGTCGGCTTGCGTTCGGTTTCCATTTCGCCCGACTTAGTGGATGGAACGGAAGATATAAGCGGAGGCAAAGAGTTAAGAGTCCTGTTTGAAAGTCATGTCCATTTTTGGAACTCTACCTTTGACTTGAACTCACTACTCGGAAACCGCCAAGTGCAATCTTGAAAACAAAGTATGGATGATACGCTTGAGATTCCGCGTCCTTGAGCAGATAGTATCGAAGAAGACGATCATTCCTCCAGCGATGAAGATGCTGGACTAGATCGGACGAAGCTTCCGTGAGTACCCACACCAACGCCACGTACACAATCCCTCCCACTTGGCTATCCACTCCTTTCAACACACCAATTCATCCCATTCGCTGTGCTCAACGACATTGTCATCAATGAGGGTTGCACAGGTGGAACGTATGGTACTATTTATCAGCATTGCAGTGTGCGGGGGGGCGGGTGATGTACATACCATGTGGGTAGACAGTGAAATCCAAGATTGCCTAGTCGCTTCCCGTCTGGTGTATACAATTGCCTTAGCATCAACAGCATCGACAAACCCCCACCATCGTCTCAAATTCCTCGTCAGAAGACTGAGCATATGAGTGGGGTCCGCCAAGTACCATTGGTGAGTAGACCCCCTTCAATCTGCATACGTCACATATCTCGTATGATCATTTTACAGTCATCCACCCCTTGTCCGCTCCTTGTCTAGCCCATAGCCCTTCTTAATACGGTTCAATACACATACAAGAACACAAAACGTGAAACGTGTACCTCATTTTCAAATTCAACAAACGCAAAACCTTTTGGCTGACCATTCTTGTCTTCTGCCAGACGAATACCCTTGATAGGTCCATACTATATGCATCACTCGGATCAATACCAGCAACTGGATAGAAACAAGAGGCTTACCCTTGAAACCACCCTTTCAGGATCCCCATTAGTGAATTTTCTAAGACCTGCAAGGTACACCTCTTGATCATTCACATCAGCATCAGTGTGTTCTTTCTTCTGCTCAGGGTTCGAAATATAGACACTGAGTGTATGTTCAGGTTCCAGCCACGTCTGTGCAATTCGAGTGCTCTCTGCTGCAGCCTGCGTGTTGCGTGAGTGGGTGAATAAACCAATTTATGTAGCATGGGAGACTTACTGGCAATGTGAACTGCACATAACAAAAGCAACGTGTCGCCTTGAACTTTTACTTAACTACCGGACATTAAGTATGAGACCAATCCAACCATACTAGTAACAAGGGTTAGCGAAGCAATGGCCATAAACCAGTCAGACGAACCTTTCCAAACAGATCGCGAATAGCAGCATTGTCTGTTCTCTCAGGAAAGTTGGTTACATATAACACGATGCGAGGTGTATGCTAACTTCCGACCCGTCTGTGTTTCTTGTCTTTGGTGAGTGCAGCAGGGATGCTTTCCTGCACAAAGACGAGCAGATAGCTGTTTAAGCACTTGAATCACATACTCGTATAGCAAAGTCGATGGTCACGACAAGTGTTTCCAGCATGTGAGTGATTCCACACTGCAAAATTAGTTTGGCACGGTATACCTCTTGTGCAAATTCCAGTATGCACATCTTTGAAAAGTGCATTGAGCTGTCCTTCGCTGGTTCCAACCAGCAGATCAGCAACAAAAACAGTGCAATTCTCGTGGTCCCTTTGATCAGAAAATCAAAATCAAGCATTGCTTTTTGTGCGACAAACATACCTTTTCAGCAGCACGCTTAGAAGTTCTAACCGGAAATAATCAATCGAGCCAACAACAAAGTATAAGAGGGGATCATACCCATTCGCACTTTCTTACTGGCACCACCATCAATTTCGGGCTCCTCGCTCGCTTTGCACTTCCCCTTAAGGTGGAAGGAAGAAAAGAAGGGTACTAGTAATATAAATTATTATAAAACTTAAAACTACACGAAATGAAACGAAAGAGAGCATTCACCCGATAAAGAGGATCACAACCACCGTCGCAAACAGTGTGATGATCCAAACGTCCCAGCCGACGCCTCAACCGTGCTGATGTTCACTGTCACGATCGACAAGACGGTCTGTGTGGGCGTGGGAACCCGAGACAGGACGGAGTGCAAGCGAGCGAGGACGACGAGATTGTCAATAGGCCGATCGGATCAGCGATTGTACCATTAGCAACAGTGAGGACCTGACCATTGAACGGGGAAAAGAAAGAAGGCAAGAAAAAGAAGAAGAAGAAACGGGTCAGCCACTTTACGTTCCGAGTCAGAGCTTCGATCGAACACCTTGAAATCGGAGTGGAAGGATCCGATCAAAGGAAGAAACAGGAGAAGAGACAGAGAAAGAGAAAGAACTCCGGCCTATTTCAAATTGGCCACTCTCGGGGTTCGGGGTCCAACGTAATGTTCAACACAGTTGCAAATTGTTACATCACGGTGAACAATCTCGAGCTCCTCCCCCGGTCGCCGTCGCCATTGCACACAAAAGGAAACCGTCACACGTGACTGGTAGGTCGCAGAGGGTTGGGCATGTGAATGACACACGGAGGACTTTGTTATTGATAGGAGATCTTGGCCAGGCAATGTACTACTTGAATGACGCTTACACTACTCTCCTTCTTCATACAGCTCCTCAAATGACGAGGTTTTATCACAGTAGTAAGAGCGTCTCCCAAGGATGTTGTCAGATACAGCATTGCGGGTTACGAGTTTTGGCTTTTTGCGACCTTGCTGCTCGTCCATCGGCTCCAATGTGTGCTTCGACTGCTTCATAGTCATCTGCCGAACTTCGCAAGCACCAACTTCTGTTTGAAACGTTTGTTCCCAAGCCATGTCATTGGCAGGCCAGTCCAATTTCAGGTGATCATCGAACACCTTGATGATGTAGTCATGAGTCTTGAGGTGTGTGCAAGCTTCAGCGCGCCTGAATGCCGGATGCGTGTTCAGGAAGCATGACTCATGAACCACAGCCAAGATCATCTCATCGCTGTTCTCAATTTTGTCGTAATAGTATTTGAAGAGGTCCACAAGTTCTTTCAAAAGCTTGTCCAGCACCTCTCTATCAGGAAAGAGAGGCAGATCGAATATTGTCTGTGCAGAAAAAACACTCCATTTCCCCTCCGAACCCTCCTCTATTTCGAAGGTATTCTTTATGAAGTTGCTGCGCCGCTTGTCAGAAGCGGATAATGGTGAGTACATGAGGGCAGTCCACAAAAGCACCCAGAAAGCAGACTCCATATCATCAGAGGCATATTGTTCTACGGTTCTGTCTTCCACCAAGTGTGCAGACATGAACTGCCAAGTATCCTAGTTGAAACCTTTTTAGAAGGAGACCACAGGAAGCAATCGATCTGACATACCATGCACAATGATCTGCAGGGCGATTTGGAACCAAAGGGTTTTGCCAGCTCCCAATCAATTAAGTATCCTTCCCCCTTAAAAATGACGATATTTCCAGCACTGATGTCTCGGTGCAGGATTTGAACAACGCATGCTTCTCTATGAGCTTCGCATAAATATTGCCTTTGGAGACAATACCTTCAGCAATGATGCGCCACGAGTCCTTGAAATACACAACAGAGTCCCCTTCAACGTGGTATGCGGGACAAGCACATGTCGCACAACAGGCAGGGAGTTCGGAGAGAAGCTGGGAAGTGGAAAAGATGATCAAGATCACAGATTGCGTGGCTTTTTCGGCCGCAATTCCTGCCATCGGGATCTTGGTTTTGTGCATTGGCGCCCCCGGGGGCAACCCCAGCTTTACTCTTGCCAGCTCGACTTCCTGGTCAGTGACGCGCGAAATTGTCATGTCCACACCATACACTTCTTGTGAGGCCCGCGAATAACGATAAAGAAATTCGACGAGTGCTGGGTCGTCACCGTAGGGAATAGGTTCCGTGACTACAACCCCCTCCCTATCCCACCGAAGAATCCGTGCGTTCTGACGAGTTATGAAGACAGAAAAGATATGGGTGCGAAACTGTGCCGACATCTGTGCTGCAGCATAGGCTGTTATCTGCCCCAACACCTCTATGGCTGAGTCTGTTTCCTTTACAAATCTCTGCTTCTCGCATGGTGTATCGCCATTCGGGATGAAAAATGGATCTTGACCTCTCCACTTGAATTCGACGTGTATTTCCATGGTTCGGGTGTCACAATGACCTGTTATCTCTTTCCTGCCATCGGAGTAGACAGTGACATCGGGTTTGACCCCGAAACCAAACCCACTATCCTTGTCGCCTCGTGCATGGGTATCGACAAAGCTTAGTCCTGGGACAAGTGCTGTGGCTGCAGTAATCTGGAGGAAGGGGAGGTATGAGTAGCTTGCCTAAGTCAGATTCGGCCAATACGCGTACAAATGGGAAATATGCATCGCCTTCTTGTTTTGATTCAGAAACCAGACAGAACCTCCTCGCATGAGATTTTGTGGCCACTCACGTTCCCTTCCCGGGTGGAAGATAAGTGGACAGAAAAGATTTAACCAGCATTGGGCCAACAACCCGTGGTACCATCAAGCTTCCGAGGGCTACAAGTGCCGGGTCATGCGGGAGAGGTTGGAAAGAGTAGGTAGATTGTAGAGGCGACCTTGGCTTGATGGGAGTGCTCGAAACAACTTTGGGCTTCATTGCCACTGTTCGACGAATGACTGCTATGAACGACCTGCACAACTGTCGGCGATAACTGGCTGAGTAAGAGTCACGAGGGTGTTAGTTTTGCTGAGCTTGCTTGGACAATCCAACTACTTCGATGTTATGAATCTATCTCAAGTTGTTTGTTTTGAGCACAGAAGGCATGAACATGATGAAGAAAATTAAGGGTGGAATCTGCATCATCAGCAAATAAAATAAAATCTTGCTAAGGCTTGCAAGGTTCCCATGATCATGCTAGAGCTTTCCAGCTGCACACCCGTTCCTGGCTATCCTTGCCAGAACTTACCAGCCACACACCCGTTCCTGCCTGTCCTTGCAAGCCCTTGCTGGCCCATGCAAGGCCAACATATTGAAACGGGACCAAGACTTGAACAAGTACAACCTAGTAAATAGGTTGGACGCGTGAACTTATGACGATGACTGAGGAGGAGTCGGTGTCGTAAACAACGATGAGGATGATGGTGAAGGTAGACGTTGGTATTGATATGAAAAAACGATGTAGCATCCGATTATGAGGATGAGGCGGCTAAGTGCAATGGTAAAGAGTAGGAGTGGTAAACAAAAGTCCAGGCCCCAAGAGGAGAGTAGACAAGTGAATAGGACTGAAGAAAAGACGACAAGAGGGAACGGTATATATATGATACTAGGGTGGTTTAGGGTAGGTCGTCTGAGTCCTAAATAGTTAAGGGCCGGTGAGGGAAAGTCAATGATAAGGAATATGAGGTAAACGCAAGGTAACCGTGAGGCATGACATCATAGATAAGACGAGAGTCTGGACCAGGTCTAGACTCGAGTCACGTGTTATCCCACGGTCACGTGTAAGGTCACGTGACAGAGAAGAGCAGAATGTCACGTGATCTAAAGAGGGGTAAGTCAGGTGACTTAGTCACGTGACTGCAAAAGTGAAAACGACTAAGTCCGATAAGATGAAAAAATGAAAGTATGCAGCGTAAGGTCCTGAACTATAACACATATATCACTTGTCGGACAAGAGTCAAGTCTACAAGTATGCTAGAGGTTCCAACTCATCCCGATCCATATTCTCGCCATCCTCTGTGCCCAGCTCGTCTTCTCCACAGTAATCCAACTCTTCCTCTTCTTCCACAACTTGATCTAATCCTGTATACCCGAATTCTTCCATTTCATCTAGAAGTTCATCGCTCGCCAGCAAAGTAGATACCCTCAGATCATCTGCTGCATTCTCTTCGCTTTCGTCCTCTTCGCTTTCATCCTCTTCGCCATCACTTTCCTCACCTCCACCACCCTCGTTGCACCTCCTTGACCTGGTGCCTTCTTCGATATCCCCTTCTATCGTACTTTCACTATCATCTCCACTACCTGTCTCCACGTCGCTGCTTGTTCTTGCATACCAACCTTGTTCATATTCTAGCCCAAATGGAACCTTGTCCAACTTATCGCGGTCATTGAGAAGGTACTTGGTTTCCTCTTGTGTTGTCTTGTGGCCAACGGTGCCGCCATGATATCGCATAAACATATCCCAATCAACAAAGCTATACATAGTTTTATAAGCAATAAACAGATTGTTTTTTCCGTACTCACATATTGACATAGAACCATTCCTAGTCCTTGTGGTTCTCTGATGGTTGACGAGCGATTAAATGTGGCAACAATGTTGAAGTCTGTCCGTATGTGAATGCAGGGATAAGGTGAACTCCCCCAATGATCAGCTTGGGATCGAGGAAACCAAACGCAGATGGATCACTGCTATCGTAGAATCCAACTCGTGGAAGATGTTTTGTGGGCCAAATTGATGTGGTCTCCATGCTCCGTGCCAACCACTATACCCAGAGGAAATTCATTCGCCTAACTTTTGCTTGATAGCGAACGTTTAGATGAAAGATTCCGATAATACAAGCATACCAGTAGGAGTGGGGGTGTTCATTTTCATCTTCGCATGCAAGAACAATGACATTGGTGTGTATACGTGGATTGAGAGCATCTTGAGCATGGCATAAGTTGTAAGTTGTATAGTTGACTCGAAGAACTTTGTGGCGATATATTCGATTTTGCACAAAGCTAACCATGTTTCGTTGATGTGCTGTGAATTCTGTTTCATCGCTATCATATCCATCACCCATCAAACGTGACAGAAGGCGGTTTTTGAGCTTGGGTAGGAAGTTCTGTGAATGTCATGAGAACCTGACCAGTCTCGCTCTTGTTTTTCACCCAAACCTTCATCACTGGGTCATCCTGATTCCTCCCACACCAAGCAGAGATGTCCCAGTAGAATTGTTGAGAGGTGAAGACTTGATAATGGGTATCGGGAGAGCAGTGCGGAAGTGGATCTTGATCAACAAAATGCAAAAAAGGCATATTGTCTCCCGCGGCGGAACTGTCATGGCCACGATAGTTTTCAATATCTTGTAGCCTGTGGAGTAAGCGCTCTCGGTATTGTTGCCTCGTAATACCTTGCATGAATTTGATCTTGTTCGTTCGTGCATAGAAGCGTTTTACACGACGGTGTTCAAGTTCTCCCTGGTTGGGTTCCAAATTATTAGTGGTTGATCTCGAGGTTTTGGAGGAGGTGAGCTGTTGTACCCATCACTTGTGTTGAATAATTATCAGTTGTGCCAAAAAGCCAGATAGATCGGACATAGTCACCAAGCGCGTGAAGCTTGTACGTGGACATGTTGAAGTTTCATTGCTTTGGAGCATTGTCTTCATTTCCACTGTTGAATACTCTAGTGAGTAGTCACTATTATATTAGTAGAATATAAGTACCTGTTGAATACTCTAGTAAGTAGTCACTAGAGTAGAGATAAAATCTATGAGTTCGAAATAGTATCTGCTTAGGTAATATGTGGCTATGTGCCACTAACCCGGATGATCCTAAGTATTTCCACACTCCCCATCAAATGGTAGTGGGGCAGTTAAGTAGTAGAACTAATATAGAATCAAAAGAAATAAAGTACCTCTATGAGGTTACCTATGTACGAACATTTCGTGTCCGTGTAGCATCATCTACGCAGTGGGTGTGGTGCGTCCGTTTGGCATCCCAATTTGGTAAGTCGCAGCTCGGCTATTCCCACTTGTGCGCACCCGACACATGGGCCAAAAATTGCTCTCTCATATTTGCTTTGCGATTGCTACAATTTATGCTGTGCATAAACAGCAAAGCAAAGGAGCGGTCACGATAACGACTGAAGACCTTCAAATAAATCACCCGATCCACTGTGCCGGCAGCACTGATAAAAGCTGGTCTTCACTGCAGGATTAATCACAACGTAAGTCAGAACATGCTAATCTCTGTTCACCCACGTTGTATGAGAACAACACACGGGAAACAAGCCAGTATTTATCGTGCAAACGATGTATTCTGCATCAATGGAATACCATGATTATGAGCTTGTGCAAAATCAGTGAGAAAATGATCAGATGTAGTGAACAAATTTTGATGCTGACGACCGAAAAAAAAACGTAAAGAATGATTCGGACACACCTTGTTTGACCGTTCGGGTGCTGGGTGGGCCACATGCGATGTACGAAACACCACAGCGACAAGTCAAAAATGACAGACTTGAGAACCGAAGAGATAAGTAGGCATGGCTGAATATTATGATCCATTTATTATTTGTACAGCATCCCACCAGTTTGGAACCATATCCGGATCAAGCTTAAGCAACCTCTCGTCCTCGATGCGCAAATACTCACTGAGCTGGATGGCTTGTCAGCTTCAACTTCTCATCGAAATCTCGCAACAAGTGTATGCTTGCCCTTCCACGGCACCGTTATGATGCGACATAAACGTTATATGGTGTTAGCAACCCGGTCGGCAGTGATGGCAGTCCCTTCAAACGCGTCCGTGCCAGCGCTGCAGTACATCCAAACGAAGGAAAAGCCCGAGCTTGAATTATACTTGCTCTTCAATGCTCTTAACTTGAACTACGAGTTTCATTTTCTACATGACATGTTCAATTACTTTGTGTACACGTTCACCCTTTTTCCTTGCTCCGATATTCGTACTTGTAACTTCACCAAATTGTGTATAATTATAGCAGCTCTATATCTGACAGCTCCTATTGACAAGACAGAAACAAGGTCCCTGCCGATGTATCTAATATTATACAGCTTACAATTATGGCCCATTTACCAAAAAATATAGCCAAATTGTAAAGCCTGTCATGGCCAACTACATATTTTACTTGATATGTTGAAAGCCTACAGTTATATGATCATACAATGTATTATACAGGTTTTAATATTTTCAGTTCCAATTGTGTAGGCCATCAACTCAGATGTGCCAGTGACCCACAGCCAGTGTTTGGGTCCTAAAGTTATGTTAAAGATGGTCATGCCAGCAGGTGGTATCTTGTATGTTCGTCCTCTTCAAAACCCCTTGTCACACCCCCCTCACACACTCAAGACTGACAAACGATGGTACCGCGATCATGCGCAAGATCGACGTCGTTCAAACGTTCATCCTGCTGCCAAGAATACGATGGAACTCAGTCGGACACAGGATGAAGAATGCGGTGATGGAGCGGCGAGTGTGGTCATCCTAGGCTAGGTATCCGTTAATTTTCGAAGAATGTATGCCCTTGTTTGGGCCAAGCGGGGGAGGGCCTACTGGTAGTGACCACGATGCATATGTAATGTCAGATGTTTCTGCCTCAAGTTCTTGTAGCGAAGACTGGTATCTATTGACCCCATGCGTTACCTACCGTTACTACCTACAAAGGCTTACAGTCGATACGAGCGAGCCTCGTTGTGGTGACCGGGTCGTGTGTCAAACACACATAACTAAACTTAGAAAAGTTGGCCAATAAAAGGGGTGAGCAAGCATGTCACACTTTCCATAGACCTCTATTTTCACTTTACCTGAGCTTTACGCGTGCAGAGCTGTATTCCTGCCCCCACCCCCCTCAGTCGTTACTCTTTTCACTCGTTGTCCCTCCTCCCCTTGGCACCTGATCGTCCATCCCTTGTACCCACGCCCGCCCGTATTCAACCCACACGCTTTGGCACACATTTCATGCCTGCAATGCGTCGCTCGACCCCCTGCTCGCCTTACACTCGCTTCTTCCAATCAAGCCATCGTTGCTGGTGGAACCACCAGCATGATGCAGGTATGCAAACAAAGCCCAACAAAGTACCACGCTTATGATACGTAGGAATCTGTCCTACGTATGCATGCCATTCGCCTCGAACGCATTGACTTTAGTGTCAATATCGACCAGGCTCTCCGTGAGGAGGCAGAGCATGCAGCTTCTGGTGCCGGCGATTGCGAGCTTGACATGTTAGAGCCTCAAGCCTCCCCCATCTCAGCGCCAGCAACTCGCCATACTTCGTTCCTTAAGGACTACCCTGGAAAGAAAAGCGCAGACAAAGCTCGTCGAAGGGGCCTTCGGCACATCGCCAAGAAAGAGAAGCCTGGTCGACCTTGCTCCAGCCTCTCCAAGAAATACGCCAGGCCGCTTGCCATCAAAGTGGATTACGACGCGTTGTCGCTGCCCGCTGCCAAGGGGGCGTTTGTTGGCATCCGCCCCAAAGTGAGGAGCAGGAGGGAGTGGTCCCTGGATGAACTCATCCAGAGGGGGTTTGCTGAAATCAAATGGGACAGGTGGTGTGAACGCATGTTGCTTCACTGCCTCCATCTCACTGCCTTCATGAACAGCACGTCGACCGTCTTGCTTGACAAGGAGGACCAAATCATTACGGTTCTAGCAGGTCGACCGTCAGGCGAAGATTGGAATGATGTCCATATGGAAATAAGCACATTGCTTCGAGATGCTGGGGGTAAGGCTAGTAAGCCAGGAAAGCAAGAACAAAGGGGCAACTTTACCCCTCTCTCCTTCAGCGTTTCATACAGGGGAGGGCAGCTGGTATGCCATCGTCTTTCTTGGTAAGGTGGCATCTCGTTGATCCAGGTAGGCCCCAGGAAATCTAGTTCATATGGAGCAAAATCGCAAGCTCATTTGTGACATCAAGCAGAGCAAGGCAATCCAGCGTGCAGCCAGGTTCATGGCTAGTACATTGTCAAGACACCCACCGAACACACCGCTGATTTTATGCCTCCAGGCGCCTTCGCCATGTATGCACCTAAGATTTACGATGAGTACCACAGCAACCTATCACAGCTGTTGAACCAGTATGACCACCTCCAGCGAAACTTCAGCAACAGCATTTTTCCCACTGCAACCTTCAACTGCGGCCATCGCGTTGTCACGCTGGATCATGTTGACAACACCAACGTCCCATTTGGATTTTGTGCCATTTTCTCCTGTGGCTCGTACAATCCTGTCCAAGGGGGCCACCTTGTCCTATTTGACCTTGACCTAATCATTCGATTCCCCCCAGGATCCACCATCCTTGTCCCATCCGGCACCCTTCGCCATGGCAATGTATCCATTCGACCCAATGAAACCTGCCAATCGTTCATGCAGTATTGCCCAGGGGGCCTACTCCGCTGGGTCACATACGGATTCCGTCCCGTAGGTACCGTAAACGTAGCCATTCGCCGACGTTTTCAAGAGAGTCATACAGAGCGTTGCCAAGCTGCTGGGATGTTTTCCAAAATCAAGGAGCTGCAGCAGGATCGGAAAATCGTCTTCAATCTGAAGAGTTGTATATAAAGCTGCTGTACATATTGCTTAGACAGCCTTCCGATGCCCTCCTTTGCGGCCGCATCTGCAGAATGCCTTTCAGCTCCTACATGAGATCTGTGTACATACTACAACCTACCTACACAGAGTATGCACACAGCCAAATGCATCCTACTGTGTTCGCTATATTCCTCTTTTTCAGACGACAAGCTCTTGGCCTCTAACCCAACCAGCCTTCTGCCCTCTTGGACAAGTACGCACCCGACGCCGAGGTCCCCTTGGTCCCTCTGACAATCTTGCTATGTAATGCAGGTTTCTTGCTGCACGGCGTGGATGCGGACAACATACCTGCGTGGTTCCGTGGCCGTGATGGTGACGCTGTCGCATCGATCATGGGGCCTTGGCAAAATTTGGTCAGGGGTCTATTCCGGTTTGGGACGTCCCTAGGCATCACTTTGAGCCCTTTCCAAGTGTTCATGTACGTCGTTGTATTCACGAATGTGTGCGGATGCTGGTGCTGAAGCGGAGGTATAGGTGGAGTGGGTGTCGACGCAGCTCGATCGTGCATGTCAATGCCTCGAAGCATGTGAACATCACATACGGACTTCGCCAACCCCAGTCCGTTAGTGGACGGATCCATTTGACAAGGCTACGCTGATAAGCAAGGGCCTGAACCTTGCCATGCCAAATGTAGGGAAAAGGAAGAAAAAATGAAGCACACTTTGGCCTCTATTGTTTTATTACCCTGGTACCATTCATCTCATTCTAAGTGCAATCTTAACGTTGCTCAATTATTTAGTTTTGCACCCGACGGCACTTGCTCTGCTGAACGCTAGGTGAACTCACTCGATACAACCGAACAACTGAGGGGTGCATCCAGCCTTTACGGTGCTTTCTTACTCACGGCAGTACTCCTCCGAGCCATTGTCATGGTGCAGTAGATCAATATAGTGGCTGCTATACAAAAATTCTTCAACCCCGGATCCTGAAGTCACAAAATGGCCTTCGACCATCAACTTACCAGGTCACAATGATGTAAAACCCATTCTTTCTTGGCACATTGATCGGCATAGATGGGTCACATTCCATGGGTAAACAGGTCACGAACATACCTCTTCAAGCTGCTTCCTCGAGTTCTTGATCTGTTTCATCATTGTTTGTCTTCTCCCGGGTTTCATCGGCTTGGATCTTTTAAGCTACTCGTTTGTGGTCCCTGAAGCCGTGAAGCTGTGAAGCTGTGAAGCTGAAACTTGTATGTTCACATGCTCTATTTTAGTGAGATGGAATGTCCTTGACACTGATCTCAGTGGTTTGGATGGCAGGGGTAAGCCTTCCAAGCCCCAATCGACAAAATCATATGGCTGTTATTAGATTTCCACCGTCACTTCATATACCCTTCAACTCTTGGTTTCGCCATACCAGACTTATCACTCAACACCTCATACACAGTCTTGCTTGGGTACTCGCAGGATTGTGTCGAAATGGTGTAGACGGCGGCTTAGAACATACCCAAGGCGATCAGAATGATGAAGTTGATGATGCGAAGACACCATGTCAAGTTAGAGGGCCAGGAGGTCGTATATGCGAGTTGAAGAGGTTGAGAGTCGTTGAGGACGATCAGGAGCGCCAGAACGACGGAAACGGCGACAGAATAGACAGAAATACGCACCGGATGGATGGTACAACGAGCAGCACACGCAGCGACTTGATACAAGACTGCTAGTTGAAGGCAGGGCAACTCAGTGCAACAACAGTGCAAGCAGTACAAGTGCAAGACGAGCGGTGTACCTGAGCCACCCATACCGTCTGGGAAGCGTCCCAAACGACCTACCAGGCAGCTGAACCCACCGTGTCGACAAGGGCGGCTTAAGACGAACCTAAAGGGCGTCAGGCAGGACAAAAACGACTTACCGAGTCGAACAGTCGCGTCAAGATCAAACCAGGCGAGTTGAGGCAACCGGATATGTCGTATAATGGACTGGAGAAGCAGAAGGAGCGATCTCGAGGCACGATATGGCGCGATGGCACCAGAGGTGACCGGTGAGTCTGTGGTGGTGGTTGACATTGACGTTGACCATGCAACCGTGGTCTTGACATCATACTGTTCACCCTGTTGTTGATAATTTATTTACATGGCTGTAGCTGTGTTATACCCGGTTTGATGTATTTTGCGCCATTGCGTGTACATGTATCATCAGCCATCTTTCTTGCTTGACCAAAGTAATTTGACATCCGAGTTCTCCACCCATGTTTGTTCCCGAGATTGGGATGAGTGGTCCTGGTCAGCGTACATCAAACCCACCATAGCAAGATCATGTTCCATGGTAATGATGTCTCCTCCTTCGACACTGCTTGGTCTCCTGACTCCGTGGCCAAGATCCAGATTCACTTGGAATGGGTATTTCACCCTGTTGGCCTCCCCTGCCCAGTCAAAGCCAACTAGATGGACAGACAAACGTCCGTGCCTCTTCACCAGAACATTCTGGGGTCGAATGTCACCATGAACAAAACCCCATTGATGGAGAGTCAATACATGCTCCTTGACCTTATCACGAACTATGCACTCCTCAGCTTTGTTGATCTCCATGCCTGATACTCAGTCCAGTCTCTCAAGCAACTCCATCACGACGACAGACCAGCCACAGGATAGTACATCGCGATAACCAAGCAATGTGGGAGCTCCATCTTTAGCTGCAGACACCAGATGAGCGTCTTTTGAGTATGTTCGAATGAACTTGACGAGTATTCGCTTCTTGTCGTGGATGTGTTGGCAGATGTAGGGAAGGCCACCGCAGTCCATCTGCTCAATATACTTGTATTTGCAAGTCTCAGGTGCCAGGGTAGCTGTATCGTACTGCGTGATCCATGGGAAATGGGTATCCATAGGTGACTAGGGCATGGCGTGCTCATAATGTATTTAAGGTAGTGGCAGAGTTCTTCAATGCTCCGAACATCTTCGCACAGCGGATCTGCAAGTCAATATCTGTTTGATAATAGAATAGTGGGAGGATGGGTCCCAGAACGTTTGCATCGAACTCCTCTGTCAGCATAGATCCCGCGAATCTGAGAACAGGTCCTACACACCAGATCAGAGGGG
This sequence comes from Boletus hoseneyae, assembly GCA_038093175.1. NCBI lineage: Eukaryota > Fungi > Basidiomycota > Agaricomycetes > Boletales > Boletaceae > Boletus > Boletus hoseneyae. The sequence goes on from JBBPRT010000022.1 coordinate 29,271, forward strand.
CTGAGGCGGGATAATAGGAAAGCACAACATACCGCTGCAAAAGATGTGAATGCAAGGTAGGGCACGTAGGTCTTCGTGCACGCCAAGCTGTGATTGTATGGCAACTAGATGGTACGCAGCCGCCTGAATATATGGATCCCCCTTGGAGGTGCCAAAGCCAATCTTTGCCTCAGAAATGAGGTATGGGAGGACACCGACGCGTGCGACTCCGTCAGTTGCATATTCAGTCCCTTCAATATTTGCTTCCATCAGGGTTATGCCATACTCTCTCATGCACGCCCGAAACTGTGCCCTCCGATCCTTTTCATCCTGAAAGAGCTGGCACATGCACTGAGACAACTTCGAGATGAAGTTGAGGTCTCTATCACTTGGTCTGTAGGTTTCGCATTCAGAAACAAATGTGGCGAAGATGGGATGTGCGAGAACGAGCGGGAAAGGGCCTTGGTTTCCATACGGCCAACCACGGTGGATATGTGGTTCGCGATTCTTTGGGTAGTGCTCCTGGAAATTGGAGGGTATTGTGATGGTGGATGGAGGTTGCATCGGGAGCCTTGCAAAGCTATGTCGGATGCGTTTGTTCACTTCATAAGGATCTTCAGGATGTTCACGTTTTTTACTTGTAGCGGAGCCGGTTACTAAGCTAGGACATTCGGCGCCTGGCTCAACAACTACATGCAGCATCTGAGAAAATGGAACATCATCAAAGACCCTCACCACCAACTCCCCCCCCTTGCAGAAGTTGACCCGATCCTAGAGCACTACTAGTAAGATGCTTGTGCAACTCAGCCTTTTCAAGCGATCTGAGGATAGACCATCAACGTATGCCACCTTGATCGCATTTTTGAGGTCGCCAACCATAGCGTTTCTAGATGTCTGGACGCAAACGAGGTGTGCAGGCTCCGTCTTTCGAATCCAACATTGGAAAGATGCCAAGTCGTCTGTAAATGTAAAGAATAATTGTCATTAAAGGTAAGTTCGAATCCCAGGTGCCACATACCAACGATGAGGTGGAGGTGGTGGCTGACAGGCAGTTGCATGAAAATAGCCGACAACTCCTGCAGATCACACAATGGATCCCCCAGACTGGCGACGGTGCTCGCACCAAGACCCCCAGCTCCGCCGTATGGGAGTGAAACTTTGTAAAGAACGAGGTCCTTTGGGTCCACATCACGAAAGCCCACTAGATTGTCATTCTCGATGGCTTTTTTGAGGGCTGTGACGGTTTTCATTCTCGAAACTTTGACAGAAAATATCTGACCGATCTTTTGGCCACGCACCCAGCAGTTGAGGGTCATGTCGGGGATGAATCAATGACGACAGAGGGTCCAGCTGCACGTAAATATAGCTATTCGTTAGAAGGGTAACAGGATACGACAATAAGTGCATACGAAGACTGGGTGCATGGATAACAATAAGGCTACCGGGTAGGTGCAGGTGGGACAACCTGAGTCGTGATGCGTGTTTGCCCCTCCAACTTCCACTTCTTGAGCGTGGGCTCAGCTTGAAAGTATTCATCATGATCAGGAATAGGGACAGCGTAGAGGTCGAGGTCATGTGGCAAGACGGGGTATTCTGTTGATGCATCAACACACTTGACGATAGTCTGGCAGCAGAACCAAGAAATGTACCAGATCACCACCACAATCATATCTGCCGCTTTTTGTGGCGTGAATGGATTTTCATTGAACTGGATCAGTGTGCTGATACCCTTCACCTTGCCCCAGGATTGCGTCCCCTCGTTCAACAATATATCTCATATGTGGATATGCTAACAGAATGCATTTTGGTAACGGTGGAGAAGTGTGCTAATGGGACAAACCAGTCATAGAACACAAAATTGGCCATCATGACTATCATCATGGAGACATGTGGAGGCTGGAGCATCCAGACCAGATCCTTGAGCATCTTGATGTTACACGACTTGGTGAGCTTCCGCCACTTTCCACCATCATTCTTATACATCAACTTGCACAGTTTAAGATTGGCAAGGTTTTTATGCACGCCTGGATACCGAGGACCCATTGTGGTCTGGCCGTAGGTACAACTTCCTAACAAAGGAGGTACCTGATGATGCATGACAAGAGATTGTGGATGTGGTCACACTGTGCCTCGGGTTCACCATTCCAGAGGCAGAGATTTCAAGTATGTACGCTTTCATCCAGGTTTGAGTCAAAACTGAGAAAGTCAATGAAGGGAAGAGGAAATGTGGTGCGAGGTAACAACCGACCTTTGTCCATCCATTCTGATTGTAACATCACCCATGCACATAATTGTACCCCAGTTCATTCACAACCGGTATACCATAACCTTGATCTGCGCCTCCAATGACCCTTGATTCAGTAAACCGGAAAAGAGGGCAACAATGAGCATCTCGTGTGATGTGGCTATGGCCATGTTCTCCACGGAGTCACTGTCGATGATCAAACCAGCTGTGGCCCAGTCCAAGGGCTGAGCCCAAATTGCTGTTCCATACAATCCTAGGACCATGTCACTGCAGTGGAGGGGGCCCTGACGGTGAGAAGTGAGGGTGGAGACCAAACTGAATGGGAATGAAAAGGATTTGCGTTCAATCGAAGATGTCTCATGCGAGGTGTGCGGCGGATTGTTATTAAAGTCGGTGTTAAATGTCATGAATTGAAACTGTTCTGTCGGCCTCCATGGGTCATCTCCCTTCTTGTGGATGAGCAATGACAGGGGTGGTTGGGAGGAGCCAACGGGGGAAAACGGGGCTGACTGCCCCGATGCCAGTGACACGCCGTTGACCCAACCAAAGGATTTGGAAAGGGGTGGCAGAACGACGTTGAGATCTTCGCCCAGCAATACCATTCGGGGCTCTGTTATTATATACCCTTCATCGAATGAATGAAATCCTCTTACACTCCTTCCTGCCTGGCTCGACGACCTCATGCCGAAGGACCCCACTGAGTTATGGTGTGTATGTTGCAAGTACTGCAAGGGACGACGAAAACTTCTCAGATCTAAAAGGACCTGGTATTTGCACCTTCAGCATGCCGAATCGGAGGACGAGAAGGAGGTAATTCGATCGGCCCATCTTTCTGACCAACTTTGGGCCCAACTCCGATCGTATTGGATAGGTGCTGTGTCTTCCCGTCACAGTGCTGTACCTCGAGATTCTCAAGACAACGATCAAAGAAGACCTTCTCAGCAACCGGATCATAGGAATAATGACACCAATCAGGCTCGTAACCCTGCTTTCCTTTATGAGTCACGTTTATCCTAGTAATGAGTCACACTTATCCTAGTAGCGAGTCACGTTTATCCTATTAATGAGTCATGTTTATCCTAGTAGTGAGTCATACTTATCCTAATGGCAAGTCACACCTATCCTAGTAGGGCATGTGTGAAACCCTCCAGATGAAACAAGCATTGGGAGAACTTTAGTGGGTTATGGACATTTACGGCCTGCAGTTTTCTGAGCTCTGATTGGCTGGTGATCCGTGGTTCTTGTCATTGTCCCAGATCCTGGCCCATAGGTGTGACTCACCATTAGGATAAGTATGACTCACTACTAGGATAAATGTAACCCACTACTACAAACGGCGTGACTCATACTTACCGGCTAGGGTGGTCATGAAACCCATAACGTCACACCTAGCCATATCATGGAGCTACGGTATTTCAGTAGGAGGTAGAACACCTACCCAACCGATGCCTTATCATACATTTGCAAACAAGCGTAAGGTTGTACTATGTATTCTTCTAATTGGCACACCATCGTATCACATAGGGAGGTTCCAGGTGATCGGTGGTGGTCCGGGATGCAATGCAGACGTACCAAAGGTGTTCCCCAGTCCACCAGAGCGTTCTGAACGTGTGACAGATGAGCGCGTTGACATACACCATGGGCCTGGACGCCATATGGACAAGGAGGTCGAGTCAGGAGCCATCGAGGATGCCGGATTGTACTGGACTGTAGCAGGCAACTCAAGCTACTAAAAACAGTGCCAAGGAACATCCTCAGAGCAAGAGGAATGACGGTGTTGACGAGACGGACGCACTATCTCGAGGTATAGGGCTGGGGACCATCTGGGGGTGCTGGGCGCGTTGAGGAGCTTTGAGGACGACGGTCCATGCGGTCCGTGCTGGAATGTTGTCCAGGAACAACACCAGATGGATGGTGGAGCGAGCAGCACAAGCCATGACTTAGGGCAATACGATTATTCGTGCGCATGTAAGTGGGCAGTAAAAACGAATAGCCCCATTTTAACAAGTGGGTGGCTCGACGAGACCTAGTCCAGGATCCAGAGCGGGATACGTGCTTCAAGATGGAGCATGACGTTGATTTACAAGTGGCCCCTCTTACCTGTACGAAATTAGTATGCAGTGCAACAGTTCTGGAGCAGCCCATCTGGGGCCTGAATCAGAAATGTCTCAAGCGGAGCTCGGAGGGAGTCTCGTATTGAGAGGATTCAAACGATGCTCAGAAACTTAGTTGTCGAAGAGAGAAAGGGTTTGTGAGAATAGCTGTCAGTAGAAGTCGCTACAACATTAGGATCGTGATGCTTAGACGTTTGTAGAGCATCCAAAGACGGTGCGGATTCACTAACCTGATGGGCCGTTTAAGATATGTAGTGTGAGGAATATACAAGGAAGCTACGACGTTGTCCTTCGGTCCATCTAACCCTCTGATCCCGAGCTCCCGGAGACATTGAGGTCGAAACCCTCATCGTCATCACTGCTCTCACCAGAAAGGGTAAGGGGAGATTTCCTGAATAAGCAGGATGGTCATTACGTCTGCCAGGACCCTTTGCATGGAGAGGTGCAGGTTTCTGATAGCGTCACACTCACTGTCAAAGTAAGAAAGAGATTTAGTATTCCCTTCTATGTATTGACACTGACCTAGGTGGATCAGCCGAACTACTTGAGACGCTCCCATCCATCTAGGAACGCGACGGGCTCGCGCACCTCAGACAGAAGTATCCGCCAACTTGAATCTTCTGGCAGGTCGAGTTGGTCCACTCGGTCCTGTATGTCGAGACAGCGGACAAAAAATGACATTGACGTGATCATTGGGAACTTCATTTTGGAGGACCCCGCCATTGTTGAGAGCTGGGAACGGTTTGACAGCTACCGGGGCCTTCAGATATCGTTCTTGGATTCGTTAGAGTTCTTTCAGACACACATTGGTGCTTTGATCGCTTTGGTAGGTTGCCTCTTTTTATTTTATTTTAACTCAATAATATCCTACGCTACAAGGTCCATGCGCCCCCAGGATTTCTAGGAATGATAATATTTAGGAGCAGAATCCAAATGGACAATGTGAAGGTGAAAGCCATTATTGAGTGGCTAACATCTGAAACATGTAATGTAAAAAGCTTCCTGAGCCTTGCCAACTTCTATTGCTGCTTTATCACAGATTATGCACAAGTAGCTCACCCACTCAATGATCTCATCAAGAAGAATACCCCTTTTAGATGGGAAGCGATGCAGCAAACTGCCTTTGACATGCTTCAGGAAAAGTTTACCACTGCATCTATTCTTGCTTACCCTGATATATGTAGATAAACAATTCTGTTTGAAAACAGACATATTGAACTTTGCTACTAGTTTTCATAGAACAAGATGGAAAATGGCATCTGATTGCATTCTCTTTCCACTTTATGTCCCCTGAGGAACAGAATTACCTGGTAGCAAATAAGGAAATGCTAAGTGTAATTAAAAGTCTAGAACAATGGCTACACTATTTAGAGGGAGCATGGCTTCAATTTGAAATGTGAAATGATCGTGCCGACTTGCAATGGTTTATGCAATGTCAGGATCTCAATTGCTGACAGGCCCAATGGGCCCAGTATCTAATCTGCTTTAACTACAAATGGGTACAGAAATTAGGTGCCCAAATGGGTAAAGCTGATGTGCTCTCTAGATGTGTAGACCATGCCATAGAAATAGAAGACAACAACAAAGCAGTACTACTCATACTGAAAGAACATATTGTTACAGTCACCGATGTGTGCCTCTTTAGGGTTAAAAAGCTCTCAGAGAAAGGCCACCTTCCTACTAGAGAAAGTAAGCATGCTACTAATCTAGATCTTTACAGTGCACAAATACCCATAGTTCCTAAACATGGGAAAACTCTAATTGACATGCAGATAGCCATTGCCCTGACATCAGGCACATATGGAAGAATAGCACCTAGACGTAGACTTGCCACTAAACATATGATTGACATGGGAGCAGGAGCAATTGATTCTGATTACCAAGGATCTGTAAAGGTTCTCCTCTTCAACTTCTCAGATACTGACCTTGAGGTAAAAGAAGGTGACTGGATAGCTCAGCTCATCATTGAGAAAATAGACTTGCCACCTGTTATTATGGTGGAATCACTAGATAAAACAGACTATGGGCAGGATAGATTCAGTTTCACAGGAACTTCCATTGCCACCACCACTGTCCATCTTACCACCAATATAGAAGAACTACTCTCATGCATTAGAATGGCTACTGTTATGCTAAAAGAGTCCAAAGTGCTCAAACTGGAAAGTCGAGGAATGAAATCCACAGAAGAAGGAACCCTTCTAAACAATTAGGGTCAGATCTTTGTGCTGGATCATGACAATTTAAGAATGGAAGTACTACAACTTCATCATGACACATCTATTGCCAGTCACCCCAGAATAGAAAAGACCCTTACTCTAATCAAGAAACATTATATCTGAAACAGTCTCTCTACTCTCGTTAAGGATTATGTCAATCAGTGTGACTAATGTGCATGATTCAAGGAAACAAATCAACCCTCTTCAGGAAAGCTTCTTCCCCTTGAAATGCCAAACAAACTATGAGAAGATGTCTCCATTGACTTTACCACCAATCTTCTCTTTTCCAATGGCTATGACTTCATTCTCATAATAGTTGACTGCTTCTCCAAGGAAGTAAAGTTCATACCTTGTCATAAAACCACTTTTGCCATGGACACCACATGGTTATACCTTTATCACATATGGAAGAATCATGAGCTTTCCCAGAGCATTATCTCCAATCGCAGTCCCTAATTTGCTTCCACAGTTAGGACCAACTTATGTAAACATCTCAGCATTACACCTAGACTCTCTACTGTATTCCACCCACAGACCAATGGGCAAACAGAATGAATGAATAAAGATCTCCAACAATACCTGTACCTATTCACATCTGAGCAACAAGACAAATGGGTAGATTGGCTTCCTATTGCCCAATTTTTCTATAATTCAAAACAACAGACAGCAACCTGGAGTTCTCCATTTGCTATCACTTGTACTTACATACCCCACATGGGAATAGAACCAGCTTCTACATTCATACACTGACTCCTTTGCGAAGTGCATCAATGATGTACTCACTAAAACATGGGAAAATCTAAACAAAGTACAGGAAACTATGAAGGCCCAAGCCGACAAACACCACTTGGCATCAGCATCATACTCTGTCTAAGATAAAGTGTGGCTATCTACCACTAATCTCCGCCTGACCTATGTCACTTGAAAATTAAGTAAGAAATGGCTTGGCCTATATGAGATTACCAAACTCATTGGCACTAATGTGCTAAAACTCCATCTACCCCACTTTATGCATATTCATCCTGTCATAAACATCTTCCATGTCAAACCTTACAGAGAGCACCTTCTAGGGCAACCCACATTCTGTCTGAGGCCTGTCACCATTACTAAAGATCATGATGTTGAATACAAAGTGGATTTGGTAGACTCTTACTTCTACTGGAATCGGCTGAAATACTTGATTCATTGGAAGGGCTACACTAATAAAGATCTCACATAGGAACTGTTATCCAACTTGTCCAGATCAAAGGATGCTATTGCCAATTTCCATGCTGAATTTTATTATGTTTGTAATTGATAACAAATTGATAAGTCAACTATTATTTTCCAGCTGTGGGAACATGAATCATTCAGATATAACCTATTTCTAATACCTGAGCATCTATTTTATTTTGGTCCATCTGTATCTGATAGGCAAATGCTGTTGAAACTATTTTTTGCTAAGGACCAGTTCATCTTTTAATCTAGCAAACAACAAAGTATGATTGCACACTTAGCAATACTGGACAATATTTGGCATGACTTCAAACCTTCTTTGAAGAAATAGGACATTCACAAAAGTGGCCAATCCAATTGTTCTTAGGCTATGATAACCAAGTTACTATAATTGTCTCCCATGATCTGCAATTCCTCACCTTAGATAGTGCCTAAGGTGGGTATTGTTTTACTTGACTTATACTCCTAGCTAATGGACTATAGCATAGGGTATTCCTCCCACTAATGTAGTTGTTTTCCCCCACCTTGGCAGTCTGAGCATAGGGCATTCCTGCCTACTACTTAGAATCTGTCACCCAGCTGACTCCAAACCTATAGATCTTGCCTTAAAAAGGGTGTTTTAGCAATGCTATGACTAAATGTGATCTTATCTGACACAAACAGGATCATAGCCTCCTGAGTATTTGTCTTCACACCACTAGCAATTAAGGGAAAGTTATGATCACAGTACAATAATACATAAGCACATCACACATTGTTAGACTCAACAAACACATATTCTATGTAGATGAAGATCAATCTGTTAATTTGTATATTTGAAAATGTGCACTATAAAATTATCTTCTAGATAAAGAACATCTAAAATAGATCTTTAAATTCTTTGTCTGGAAAACATATACTGTAGTCTACTGACACCATATTTAACTGCCAGCCAGAGTTGCAAATAAGCCCTTTCTAATAGTCAGCCCATGATGGGCCCATCTAAAGAAAACCATCAATGTATGAATGCTAGTTGGAAATTAGTGGGCCTGCTGAAGTAAAAGTGGAATGCCTAGTGAGTATTAGTAGTGAAATATGGTAATAAGGGTATATGGAATACATAAGTGGGCTCAGGTAATTGATAGTGAAATAGATGGATAGATCTATAAATGTGGTATCAATGTAAATGGGTGAGCCCACCAAGTAAAAATGGAATAGCTGATGAATATTAGTAGTGAAATATAGTAATAAGAGTATCTGAAATACATAAATGGGCACAGATAATTAATAGTGGAATAGATAGGTAGGCCTATGAATATGATATTAATATTGATGGGTGGACCTATGAACATGGTATTAATGTAGATGGATGGGCTGATGAATATAATACCAATATAGATGAGGGGCCTATAAATGAAGTACCAATGTAGATTGATGAGCCTACTAAAATAAAAGTAAAGCAGCTAGTGAATATTAGTAGTAAAATATGATAATAAAAGTATATGAAAATACATAAGTGGGTCTAGATAATTGATAGTGAAATAGATGGGTGAGCCTATGAATATGATATCAATATTGATGAGCAAACCTATGAACATGGTATCAGTATAGATGAATGAGCTGATAAATGTAGTAGCAATGTAAATGAGTGGATCTATGAATGTATATATACCAATATATATAGGTAGGCCCATAAATATGGTATCAATATATATGAATGGGCCCCATATGAATAATGTTATATATATAATATATTCTATAGTCCATTTTTATCAATACCTATTATGTGGGCCCATTTATCTATATTAGTATCACATTTATAGGTTCACTTATTTACATTAATACCATATATATAAGCTTATTCATCTACATTGATAGCATATTCACAAACCTAGATGAAAATCACTAGTTAGTACCTGCTCCAATACCACTAGTTTGGATGCCTCCTAGGCAATGTCCTGTAGAAGCCCCTTCAGTCAATAGCACCGTACTTGACTACCAGCCAAGGTTGTAAATAGGCCCTTTCTAACTGCTAGCTAATGTTGGGCCTGTGAATGCTAATTGAATATTGGTGGGCCCATCAAAGTAAAAGTGTAATAGCTAGTGAATATTAGAGTGTATCTGAAATATATGGATGGACTCAGATAATTGATAGTGGAATAGATAAGTAGCCCCATAAATGTGGTACCAATATAAATGGGTGCCTAGTGATAGAGAAGTTAAATACTTACCCAGGCATGGTGTGATCTGTCAAGGTGCTAGGTTTCAAATGGTAGATAGTGTACTAGCAGTAGAACTCCATTCATCAGCATCTTCAAGTTCTAACTGGTACTATTTGAGAACATGCCCTGAATTCTACATTTCTAGGCCAGATCTCTTCATTTCTGACCTGCCAATGCTATTATTGCCAGCAGTGACTTTGCTAAGTCACTTTTTATACTTTTCTATCTTCTTCTGATTTTAGCCATTTTATAGTAATTTACAATATTATACATTCAAATCAAACATTAACTAATACATTTGATTGGCAGCAACTCCAAATAACAAATCATGTGAAGGTTTCATCAACACACCCTGATCATATTAGTAACTTTTTAGGGTTGGCTAAATGCCAACTTGAAGGCAAAAGATAACTAGTGATATTACTAAGCCTAAATTAATTGCCAATATGACAGATTGGCAGTGCAGATTTTCCATACATAGTTCCAGTAGGCTCACCTATACCTTTGAAAAGGGCCACTGAATGATCTCTTTCAATATAATTAATACAGAGAGCTGATGAGAGTGGCAAGGCAATGGCATTTGTTAAAATTATTGAAATGGAGTGGTTATTAGATCAGTAATATATCCTCTCAGGCTGAAGAGAGGGACCTAGTGCTGTTTTGCCTAGCATGCCCACAACCTGAAATCAATATACCACTAACTATCAAAATTGATCTCTCTTACTAGAAGTATACAAGGACCTTGGTGATGGATGGAAATTTCAAGGTGGAACACATGCATTGCTATGTGCTGGAAGACAATGGATGGCTAATGGATGGTTGAGGGTTCATGGTAACCCATCCAAAGTATAAGGAATTCCTTTTAGTAATGAATTATTCAATAGAAGTGAGCCTACTGCCCATGTGATTGTGCATCACATAATGGCTAACCATCTTTAGCAATCTGATTGCAACAATTACCAAGCAGTCAATTGGGCACATGCTGATTGGCAATGGTTAGAAGTAACCAGCATTGATGGATGTACATGTGCATGACATGGATGCTTTTATCCCTATGCAATGATTAACTTCCAGAAGGGGGAGCAGTAGGTCACTCATAGTGAGCATCTCATGCATGACCATAATACCATGCAGGCAGGTGAACTTTGGCACATATGTTGAAGTATAATATAGACCCTTGTCAGCAGGTGCTCACATTCTATGATATGAATTGCCAATACACTAAGAAGCTACATTAGTATCTTCAAAATAACAAGTTCATATCATTGCCATCAGAGACTGAACTGGTTCCTGCTATCAGTGTTTGGCATATTGAAACCAGACATGAAACCTTAGAGTGAGACTAAACCTGCTGAGTATCTGCAGGTTAGACAAGTGACGATATTGAGATGATGGTGCAACAGCAAGTGTCAACAAGGACATGAAGAATGATGATCAATGTTTCAACAGGGATATAGACGGTAAAGATGTGAAGCATCCAATAATGAGGATGATGCGGCAAATGCAATGGTAGGAGTGGTATTCGAAAAGTACAAGGCCCCATGAGGGAGAGTAATACAAGTGAATAGAACTGAGGAGCAGACAACAAGTAGGTATAGTTTATATATGAAAGTAAGGAGGTTTAGGATAGGTTGTCTGAGTCCTAAATGATTAAGGGCCGGTGTAAGAGATAGAATGTTTGAGAAGAAAAGAAGCAAGATAAGGGAAACGTATAGAGGGCAATATATCCATGCAGTATAACCTCATAGATAAGGCAAGAGTTTGGACTAGGTCTGAACTCAAGGTCATGTGGTTCCTATGGTCACGTGCAGAGATTATGTGATAAGGAAGAGCAGAATGTCACGTGATTGGAAAAAGAGATAAGTCATGTGACTGTGAAAGTGAAAATATGTTAAGTACAATGAGTGAAAGAAAAGTGAAAACATAGCGTATAGGTCCTGAACTATAACACTACCCCCTATTCACCAGCTTCGAGGTCCAATCTCAAGTTAGTGAATTCTATATAGAAGGGACCAAAAGGAGAGAAAAGAGATGTAAATTGTTCTAGAGAGATCCTGCAGATAGGACGTGGAGCCATGAGATGAGAAGCGTGAAAGTCATTGATGGCATCTTATGCATGTTTCAAGTTAACAGCAGGTTCTCAGGTGTAATCCACCTCATCCCATCCCTTTCAATGGATGAGGTACTGTAGTTTTCCACAGTAGAGACGTGATTGGACAATGTAGTCCACTTTGTATTCTTCATAACAATCTTCTGTCATGGTGATAGTGTTGAATCTAAATATGTTTTGCCCAGCTAGCAGGGCTTTATACAGTTTTACATGGGAAATATTGACAGTGGAATGAATAGATATGGTGGATGGGAGGACAAGGGTGACGGCATTAGGGAGGATGGTGGAGATATAGTAAGGGCCAATGAATTTTTGTGTTAATTTATGAGTGGGATAGGGAAGGGAGAGGTGATTCATGGAGAGCCAGACGAGATTGCTGATAGAATAGGTGGGGGCATTAGAGCGCTGAGATTCTAAGGATTGGAGTTGTTTTAATTTGGTAGGTGCTGGCCAATCAAGGATAGCATTGATCTTTTTGGGCTGCATGTCGACACTGTCAGTGGAGATAGTCATGCCTAGAAAGTCTACTTTGTCAGCGTTAAATACACATTTTTCAGGTTTTGTGTAAAGATCGTTCTTGTGAAGCCTGTGGAGAACTTCCTTGACAACCTCCAAGTGTCCCTCGTTGGATTTATTTTTTGTAAAAATGCACATATCGTTGAGATAGACGATGACGACAGTATACATGTCATTGAAGATGTCGTTCATCATCTGCTGGAAAGTTGGAGGAGAGTTAGTCATTCCAAAGTACATGACAACTAGCTCATAGGCTCCAAGTGGCGTTACAAACACTGCTTTCCATTCATCGCCTTCTTTGATGCAGACATTATTATAGCCCTATCGCAGATCTAGACATGTGAATTTGTCTGTGCCCTTAAGGCGATCGACAAGAGAGGAAATGAGAGGAAAAGGGTAAGAGTTCTTTATAGTGCCTTTGTTTAAATACCTGTAGTCCATGATGAGGTGTTTTTCACCTGTCTTTTTGGGAATAAAAAATACTGGAGCCATTTGAAGAGACTTGGAAGGGTGGATGTAGCCCTTCTCTTGTTTGGAAGCTATAAAATTACGGACTTCATCAAGTTCTGCATCGGAGAGAGGAATCACTCAACCCTTCTTGGGTACAAAGTTGGGTTTAAGATCGATGGTGTGGTCTCATGGTTTGCAGACCAGCATCCTTTTTGGTTCTTCTTTGCTAAAAACGTCAAGAAACTCATAATATTAGGAAGGTACCTCCTCAGCAAGGCCTTCCTCAACAGAATGTATAGAGGCATTTCAGATACTGTGAACAAGGTTTGTTGCATTGATCATAATGCAGTTACGAGTGCAGTGACAGAAATTGATTGTTTTTTCAACCCAGTCGATGAGGAGGTTGTGGCATTTAAACCAATCATAACCTAAATAAATTTTATAAGTGCCAAGGTTTGTTACCAGGGCATTTATGCCTTCTGAGTGTCCCTAATAAGAAAGAATGAGGGAAATGTAATCAGTGACATTTCTATATGATGACGTCAAGCCATCAGCATTAGAAATAGAGCAAGGAAAGGATAATTTTTTGGTTGGGATACCTAGTGATTGTACCCATTTTTTGTCAATGAAAGTCTGGTAAGCACCAAAGTCAAGTAGAGCTTTTTCCTGTTGTTTTTTGCCATCTTGTATTGTTTTTATAATAGATATCAGTGGTGATTTCGAATTCATCGCCATCAGGAATGATTCTAAGGTTAAGGTTAGCTGGAGAGGATTTCAAAGAAGAGAAATTTTTGATAGAGAAATTTTTATTTTTACCAGGAGAATTAAGCATACTATGTTTTACTTCTGGTGCCACGCTCAAGTGAGACACTGCTTCAGAAGGCATAGAAGAACTAGAAATATTGTTCAATGAGTTTACGTCTACTATCTTACCATCTATCACCCCTAAGACTGCGAAATGTTTATAAGAAGAAGAAGAAGAAGAAGAAAATGTAAAAGAAGACATTTGGTCCATAGCCGAGTGAGCACCTCTCAGGTTCACTCAGCTTTGCCTTTTCCCTTAAGTCTGTCAGCAGCTAGCTGCTATGCTTGTGCCATAAACATACTAAAGTAGAAGGCTTTCACTTTCTCTGTCTGCCATGACAGGGCAGATGAGGGCGCTGGCAAAAGTAGAGAAGAAGAAGAAGAGGTAGGGATGATACTGGTAGTGGGGGTGAGTTCAATCTCACGGATGTTAGAACGAGGTGAAATGAAGCATGTTTTTCCCGTGGTGGGATCGAAGATAGGACATCCAGATGGTTTTCTTGGTTTTTTACAATTACGGGAAAGATGCCCAATCTCCTTGCAGTTGTAACACTTGCGCATTTCAGTTTGTTGGACTGTGCAAGTGTCCATGGGAGCACCACGACCCAGTTGTAGGCCGACCTCTGTGTATCTTGGTTTGGCTTCCTGCCGAAGAGGATGGCTGCTTCTTTCCAACTGCATGTTGGTGAACTTTTTTCCAAGTTTCACTGCTTCGTTCTGCCACGTTGCAAGATCATTCACAATGGCAGGTTTTCAAATTGACAACTGAAAGTAGATGTTATAGTCGAGCTTTTTCTTGTAAGCTCGGAAGGTGCTGGCGGCCATGGCAGAGATGCCAGCATTGATCCTGTACACCTCAAACTGTTGGGTGAAAACCTCAACCAGCATGGAGCCCTGGCACAACTCTATAAACTTTTTGTATGCCTCTTCTTTCAAGATGTCAATTTGAAAAAATTCCCCCACTTCTTTTTTTTTGAGACCCACCCAAGCAAGCCATCCTCCTGGGTTGTTGGTACCAGCCTAATACTTTTCTATGGTCATATGGGCAAAGTTTTCAGCTTTACCTATCATTCATAGTAGGATAGCAGCAGATTTTTGTCAGTGGTTCAATGTGTCGTAGTATTGAACCTATGTTTTGATCCTGATCCACCAGGAGCGAAAAGTAGAGCGGTTACTGACCCAGTAATCTGGTCTGGTGATTAGTTAGTTTAGCAGGGAATGAGGATAAGGAGGTGGGAGCTATGGGTGGTTGCTGGAGGGAGAGGGATGTTTGCAGTAGTTGCTGCATCTGTTGCATTGTGTTTAAAATGTCCTGCCATGTTGGGGCAGGGGGAGTAGTGCCGGACATCATTACTGGCAAAGGTGGGAGGGACAGTGAAGAAGAGTGCAGGGTTGGAGAATGAAGACTTTGCAGTGACCTACTTCCTGAGGTTGATGATATTTCGGATGACAGGCCTTCTTTACACAAGGCTGGCATTGATGGCAGGCAGGAGCAGGCTCAACTGTGGAGACGGGAGTGGGGGTGCACAGATGAGTGGGTTTTGGCACTAGAATGAGTGTGGGAGTGTTGAGGTCTTTGAGATCTTCGAAGTGGATGTAAGGATGGTAGGTAAGGTTGAAGTTGTTGGCTTGGGGTTGGTCATTCGGGTCGAAGTTGTCAGGGATGTTGTCAATGGTGGGGACAGGTGTGGCTTGTCAGAAGTTATGATAGAATTCGAGAGCGTTAAATTCCTGACGACGTTCAGCACGATATAGGAAGTGAGTTCACATAAGATGGGATGAAAGGCAACGTAGCGAAGTTGGGTTTTAGAGCAGTCCTATTCAAGTGAAACTGGATGTGAGACCTTAGAGTGAGACTAAACCTGCTGAGTATCTGCAGGTTAGACAAGTGACGATATTGAGATGATGGTGCAACAGCAAGTGTCAACAAGGACATAAAGGATGATGATTAATGTTTCAACAGGGATATAGACGGTAAAGACATGAAGCATCCAATAATGAGGATGATGCGGCAAATGCAATGGTAGGAGTGGTATTCGAAAAGTACAAGGCCCCATGAGGGAGAATAATACAAGTGAATAGAACTGAGGAGCAGACAACAAGTAGGTATAGTTTATATATGAAAGTAAGGAGGTTTAGGATAGGTTGTCTGAGTCCTAAATGATTAAGGGCCGGTGTAAGAGATAGAATGTT
>JBBPRT010000023.1:0-45182 GCA_038093175.1 Boletus hoseneyae
CCAAGCTCGCTTCAGCGTCCCCTTGCGTCGTTTCTTGGGCTTGGGCAGTGTTGCTGCACCCATACCCGGGCCCTCGTCCCCGCTCTCAACCTGATCTTGACCTTCTTGCTCGACCGCTTGGATTTCCGTTCCCGCTCCTCGTCGCTCTCCATCTGCACCCCCCTCGTCTACTCGAGCGCCCGCTCCCGCGCGATTCGGCACCCCTCTGCCACTTTTCGGACTGTATGTGTAGCTCCTCCATCTTGGCCCTCTGTGTTGCGGGAAAGAACGTATCAGTCATCATGCATCATATACGACATTCACCAAAAAGAAGGAATAAAAAATGACACACCTTGAGCGCCTCTTGCCGTTGCTTCTCCTCCTGCCTCTGCTGCCATGCACTTCCAGCCTCGCCTGTGCCTCTGACTCAAACTCCTTCTGGGCACTGAGATGCTCGTCTGCCCGTCGCAGCATGCTCTCTCTGTGTTCCGGCGCTGATCTGCGACCTCGAGACTGTAGGGCAAGAACGGAGACGTATCCGCCGCCAATGAACCAACGATTGATTCTAAAGAGGAAAATACGGCACAAGTTCGAGGGTAGACCATGTTTACAAGCGAGACAAGGGGGAGAGGAGGATGGGAACGCGCCGCTGTGCGTAGTTGGCGTGACCAATCACCCGCTCGAGGTCTTTCAGTGTCTGCTTGGCGGACCAGGACCGAGGCCAAACATAAGCTCCGCTGTTTTCTGTTGAATCATGGCAATGTTGTACATGATCACCGTGTCGCTCGGTTGCAAGTAAAAGCGCCTAAGCGTGGTGTAGCGTGGCGTAAGCCAATGTGGTAAACAGATCACAAAAGAAAACGCGTTACTAGTACCCTTTGTGCATATTTCAACGCCGTGTTCATCGCCACCGACGCTTGCTCCTTCGTAGCCTTTGTATACCACGGTCGACAGATACACACCAACACAGGCACGTTTTGACCGTCGTCAAACTTGACTGATGCTGTTTCACACTACTCGAATACTAGTAGAATATGGCTTGAATTAGCATGCAATACCCACGAGCGCAACAGAATTACGAGTACGCACGCTTTCGATCGCATGGTCAAACCCATCCCGCGCGAAGTAGCAGTGGCCCATGTTGACATACACGGTCCCATCGTTAAGTGTCTCCCGGATTCTGGCAAACACATCCAGCGCCTCATGTGAATGCTTCAACCGCTGCCGACACGGGTGGTGGACCGCTTATCGTCCCCAACCTATTCTCTGCGATGGCAATGACGACTCAGAGACCCTACGCAGCTACCACACAGAGAGGGTCCGGCTGGAGCGCTTTGTGGTACACCTCGACTGCCCATTGAGAGTTGGGTTTTCGCTCTTCGACCATCTTTGGGTTCGGACCTCGGCTATTGCGACTTTGGGTGCACAGGATCCACCCGGCAGCACAGAGAGAGTAGACGTCGTGTCTCTCGTGGTCTTTAAGCGTGGCATATACAAAGTCCTTTGCTCCCTTGAGGTTGCATTGAAGGAGGAAAGATGTGTAGAATGCGCGGAGGTTGAGGTTAGTGTTCTGGGTGATCAAGCTCCTTGAGTAGTTCGTGAGCATCAACAGGCTGACCGAGATCCACGAGCATCTCCGCTTGTCGGATCTTGGCTATTTCGACTGTCAGTGGAACTTTGTTAGCTTTACTAACGAGGAAAGTTAGATAGAAGAGAGACCATCAACATATTCTGGGTGGCGGGAGAGAAGCATGTCGTACGCCTCTTTGACTATCGCATGGTCCCCGTTAATGTTGTATACCCTGACGATATTGTACAATATTATGTGGATAGGTGCAGAATGAGGAGGGAGAATTGGAGGGAGAGGGCCAGTGCTGGATAGGGCGGTGAGTAGAGGGGGGTCATCGAAAGCGTCTAACACAGCCACTCATCACTGCCGAAGCACACCTTGCTCGAACTAGCTAAGTTACAAAAACACCCTCATTATCTAATAGGCATCATACTTCATGCAGTATGCTCTTTGATGCTAACCTAACACATTCTTAGTTGGGGTGTGATTCTGGCAACTCCATTATTCAAAGAGGCTCATCAAGCACTCAAATCCATTCCTAACAGGTGTGAATGGTAGTTTTGACCAGAATTATTAACTTTGCCTGAGATTTGTTAATGTATTCTCTGTTGAACTGGGGACTGATGTATGAATATAATATCACTAAGCCTCATCACAGCAACATCCACAAAGTAAGCATTTTATGATAATTTAATGGATAAAGCATGGGAAAAGTGTGAGGGGGGAAAGGCATAAAGTTATGCAGATGCCTATGATACAGATGGCCATGAGGAAGTAAAGAAATCTGACTAGGATTGCTTCAAGGTTTGGCATGAGGACTTATATACAGTATATAGTTGGCTTGGTGGAGTATGGACTAGAGTAGGAGGCATGAACAATAGTTTGGACTGAGAAGTGTATAATATTCTTAGTGGAGATTTTAGAGGCTGTTGATAGTACATGCCACTGGTAGAAAACTCCACCAGAATAACTTTCAAACAGCCTATGCAGTACATTTGATAAGGGATAAAGCTTGAATGGCATAAAGCAAAAGAAGAAATTCAAAGAAAACATGTGTACCTAGAAGTGATGAAAGATACAATCTTAGAATATATCATAAATGCAGGGTAAAAAAAGACTGCAAAGTTCCCATGCCAAAAGATTTGCTCTATGCTATAAGACCATCTATTAGTATATAAAGAGTTAGATCAGTTGATTTCTTACACATATGGTGATGTGAGATTACATCCATAAGAAGTTTGACTCTTTTCTTCTTATCTTTGATAGTAGAGTATTGATCAAAGAGTCCATTGAGTTCTTGGAATACTTTGGCAGATGTTCCAGATTCCTGATACTTTTGTTCTGCCAAGGAGAATGAATTGCTGATGTTTTTCTGAGCAAGAGCAAATGAATATTCAAGAAGTAGTATGAGATCTATTGAAGAACACATGATTGTGAAACATCAAGGCTAAGTAGCATTAACATACCAATTCCTTCTTGAAGGTTTTCCTCGCATGTTTTCTTGGTCTAGATCCCAGAATGATTTAGTTCTGTAAATATACTTCAATAAAAAAAGACATACTTTTGATGTATTTTTTGCATCTCTTGAGGAAGTCTGAAGATAATAGACATTAGTAAGAGTAATAAAATATTCAGATTACAGGAATATACCAGATATTCTTCATTTGAACTGAAAATCTGTAATATATACTCGTAGGGCATGAAGATGAAAACATACAGTCTATTCAAATTATTAATAGATATGTTTAAGATATAATAGAGATACATTACCTTCTAAAATATCAACAAGTTGTAGGTGTAAATGACCTAGACTTGCTAATAAAAAAGAAACACTCACATCCTAGTTAACACATCAGTATACATCAGAGTTTTTAAAACAAAACAAAAAAATGCTCACCAGCTAGACAAGATGTGAAATAATAAAAGGTTGAGCAAAATAGGATGCACTGTTTACCAATATTAAATTACTTACATTCTATTTGAAGGAAAGAAAAAAGAAACTAAAGCAAAACATGCACCTATTAGTAGTTGTTTCATTTGAAATCCACATCAAACCACTTACTTGCTGTGAATGAGAGAACAGTAGGGGTGAGCATGATGAGCAGCATTCTTATCTCTGAGCCACATTAGACCACTTACTTGCTATGAATGGAAGAGCAGCAAAAGGAAGCATGAATGAGTAACATCCTCATCTCTGAAGCACCACTTACTCCCTATGAATGAGGGAGCAGTAGGAGTAAGGGTGGTTAGTTGCATTCTCATCTCCAAGGCACACTACTACTTACAAGCTGTGAATTGAAGAGCAGTAGAAATAAGAATAATGAGCAGAATTCTGAGGCACAGTAGACCACTCACAAGCTATGAGTGAGAGAGCAGCAGGGAAAAGATTAGTATTCTGGTCTCTGAATTATAGCAGACCACTTACTCGCTAATGGAAGAATAGTGGAGGAAGTGATGAGTAACTCTCTCTGAGCCATATCAGATCACCTACAAACTATGAATGGAAGAGCAACAGGATGATGGTGATGAGTAACATTTTTATATACAAGTTATAATAGGCCACTTACTCGCTATGAATAGAACAATTGCAGAAGAGAGGTTGATGAGTAGCATTCTCATCTCTGAGGCACATTAAACCACTTCCTCTCTATTAATTAGAGCACAGCAGGAAAAGCATGATGAGCATTATTCTCATCTCCAAGTCATTGTAGCCAACTTACTTGCTGAAAGGGAAAACAACAGAGGGGAAAGTGATCAGCAATATTCTCAGGCTCATCTCTAAGACCACTCACAAGCTACAAATAGAAGAGCAGCAGAAGAGAGGGTAATAAGCAACATTTTTTATCTCTGAGTCAGTAAAGGGGAGGATCATGAGTAGCATTTTCATGTCTGAGCTACATCAGACCACTTACTCTCTACACATAGAAGAATAGCAGGAGGGCATGAGGAGCAGCATTCTCTAAGCCTTGTCAAATCACTTACTTGCTATGAATGGGAAAGCAGCATAAGAAGGGGTGATGAACAGCATTCTTTCTTCAAGCAATATGAGATCACATACAAACTGAATGGAAGAGTAGTAGGAGAAAGGGGGATGAGGAGTATTCTTATCTCTAAACCAGATCAGGCAACTTACTTCCTATTAATAAGCACCATCATCACCAACCATTTTAATAAATCTTAGCCTTAATTTAATATGTGATACATACCTTTTAATGCAGCAACAACAAATGATCAATTGATGAGTCTTGTCATGGATATTAATATATTTACCTAGTGAAATTAAAACTTATACCTAGAAGTAATGTTCATGATAAATCTTACCTTAGTATGTGGAAACCAGCTTGCTATTGCAGTCACAAGCAGACTATGAGGTATAAGGTTAAACCTAACATAGTCATCCAAGGTACTTGATGGCATTGATATAGATATCCTCCTTTTGAATAATAGGTTCACTCACACTGTGACTGCATACTCAATGCACAGTTAAATGTTCCTCTCTTGTGCTGAAACTAACAGCATCTGCAATGAGTCACTGCTCAATGCAGCTGCAGTCTCTGCTAGTAACATTTTGCATCCTGCATCAGATTTGTCCATATCTAAGAAATTGTTTAACAGCCTGGAATGCACATGAAAATACAAATATACATACTTTCCAGTTGCGCATATGCTCGTGGAGGAAAGGTCAGTTTGCACAGATCACCCCAAATATCTCTCTTGTTAAACATCTCTTGACTCAACTCCCTCAACACCTTCTCTTGATCTTCTTCAGACAAAAGAACATGCTCAGGCTGGAATGCCTGTGCCATCAGTGCATCACATTTTGTGAATAGCACCACAACTGGCACTAACAACCAGACCAATCAGCAAATAAATCTCACGAAAAAGAATACATCACCATTTCTAGTGTCACATTCAGCAAAGAACCTTTCCTCTGCTACGCTGATAGCACGATGGAATTGATCCATCGCAATACAGTACCTGGATACATTAAAGCCAGAGCAAGTACAATTATCATGTGAACTCACCATATGGCATGGATCCGCCTCTTGAGAAAATTGGTGTCTGCACGTTCTCTGACAAACTGTTTCATTAGCTCAAATTCACGTTCATGGCCAGCCTCGAATCCAGGAGAATCATGAAACACAAATTTCGGGTTGCTCTTGAAGACCATTTCATGGTTGATATCATGGATCCCACGCTGCGCAAGTACGAGTGAGTTGCAACGACATTCACAGAACCCACGGTAATCACCCCTCTTGACCCTTCGATCTCGAGATGAACCTGGTCGCACGTCGATGGCATCAGTATCCACTAACCCAGCTTCATGAAGCGTACCCGTTTCCCTCGATCGTTGTAAATTTCTGGATCTTCCGTCGCATTGCAAATTTTCTGAAGGATGGTTGTCTTTCCAGCATTCGCCCTGCCGATGATGAGAATTCGAAATCGACCGAATTTCTCCATGAGGTTCGAGTCGACATCTTGCATGAAGTTGGAAACATCCGTATCTTTTGTTTGCACTTTGGCCAATGCCAAGCTGTCAGAGAGTATGGCTCGGAGGAGACGACGACCTGCTCACCGGGCTCATTTGAGTCATTTTTCTGTGTCTCGAGAGCCAGTGCTTGATTGTCTCGGGTGTGAATAAGGAGATTGTTCGAGTCATTGATGATCACGCCAGGTTGCGTGTCGGGAACGTCAGAACCTTGGGCAGGCGCTTAGACGCCCCTCATTTGTCAGAGTGCGGCCTAAGAGACCAGCCATTCCAAAGACGTACCTGCATCTATCTTGACAGCGAGGGAGTTGGTGTCTTGGACTTGAGTTGCGGGAGTATGGTGGTCGCCAGGCTGCGTGGTAGGAACGTTGGAAGATTCTACAGAGGCTGGAGACGATCCAGAGGATCGAGACGCGATGTGGGATCGGATTTTTCTGATTTGTTTCTTCATGGCTTTCATTGCGAATTGGTAATACCGAAGCTCAGATGTGAATATAGCTCTGCTGATAGCTCGTGATGTTGCGGATCAGGATGAGCATCGTGGGAGAAATAAGGTTGCCAACTAAGGTACATGGCACAGCCCCAAACTTGAAAACTCATCGAATCATGATGGCGAAGAGCGAGCCCACGGCGGAACGGCCCCCCAAAAGGACCCCAGGTGCCCGAGCAACTCGTGCCCACCATTGACACTGCCAGTAGCGACCCCCTCCTCACTCGTTCTACCCGCACTGCAACCAATCTATCCGGGGTCGCGCGGGCTCATGCCGGTCACTACGTGGTTCATTGACAGCCAACTCCCCCAATAGCGCCTGATATTGATAACTGCCTAAATGGTCGCAAAAGAACAGCGGTTGGGGTAGCAAGTGGCCCCCTGATGGGAGCTTTCGCAGGCTCGAAACCGCACCCAACCTGCCTCCCTTATCCACCTCCACCTCCACCTCCACTGTACATGGGTCGTCCCATGGCCCGGCTCCGATCCTCGGAGAGGAGCCTCTGAGCGACCGACTGGCAGGTGTGTCGACTGATAGCCCGCCTCTTCGTACACAGAGCACTAGTGTGAATAGCAGCACGTGGTTATCGCAACCCCCTGGATCGACGATGGTGCCGGGTACACTGTGGACGGTGCGTGCACAGTTGTTGACAGAGTTGGCCGCGCTGGGACGGGGCCGCGAAGCAGTACCAATAACAGCAATCATTCGGTCGTCGTGTCGGCGTTGGTGTATGATCCTACCATGTCAACGTCAATCTGTATACAGTATTGATTGATTCACATATGGGAGTATGTGTGCCGTGTCCATGTTTTCGATTCCTTGACTGTAAAATCATGATCGACACTATTAGTGTATGCATTCCTTCTGCGTTTTATGCCACCATTCAACACCTTGTCTCAGACACTGCGTGATCTCTTCCACATCGTCGTCCCTCTTGTCCACGCCCTTTGCCGTGGGGACAAGCAAAGAAATCGCTCCCCGCGCCCGTACAATGCGTGCTTCGTACCCAGACGGCGTCGCACACATGATATGAATCGCATGCTCCACTCTCTTGGCAGCCTCTGCGAGCACGAGCGTTCTGCATTGTAGAGTTAGTGTTATACTCCTCCCAGGTCATACAAACACATCGAAGGATGCACACCTTCCTTCCTTGTTTGTCGGAGCACCTACGAAGATACCCCAGGTGGAGTTATCAACGGAACCAGTGTCGAGGGGAAACACCCGATGGAGGGACTTGCGAAGCGCATCGAACGCGCTCGTTCGTGTTTCGAGCTAGGCTGCAAGTGAGCAATGGCCCCTGCGAATGGACGTAATCACCTACAGGCACCTTGCGCGAAAAGTTTGTTTCTAATTCCATCTCCACCTCGGGGATATCGATGTCCATGTCCACTGTCAGGAGATGTTGCCAAGCGGGAGGAGTTTAGGTGTCGATTGACTTACGTTGGTCGTCCGCGGCAGGCCCCCGCTTAGTCTTCACCTCCACAATCTCAACATCGTCCTCGTCCACCTCGTCATATGTCTGCATATTTTGGACTGGCGCGGAAACGGCAGCTTCTTTCGGAGCCTGGATTAAATCGCGATCGTTTACTTTTGCAACGTAATCGTGACGCGCACTAGGGACTTTGAACGGTGTCTTGAACGGCTTCCTCAAACTATTCGCGGAGCTATGCGGTCGCGTGACTGACCGATCCTCGGTGAGTCGCGACAACGAGAAAGGGGTTCAACCGACGTACTGAGCGGGGCTGGCATGCTCGAACGACCAGCAGTACTCGTGCTCGTACTGGAACCGTTAGTCACCGGTTCATTCTTTGTATGCTCCACCTTGGCCCTTTTCGAGTTGCGCAACACCAGTTTGTCCCGCCCATGGGCGTTGGGTCGCTTGAATCCCTGTAGCGGTAACGACTCGACACACTGCCAGAGTGTCATTTGACCGCGGTCGAGCTCTTTCGTGTGCGCCGCTGCCGATACTGGCGCGGGTTTCTGTTGCTGAGGTTTCTGCCCTTCAGACCCCTCATCGTCTTCATACCCAGCATTCCAGACAGACCCCGAGGCAACAATTTCGGCATGGTCTTCATCGGAGAGGTTCGTCTTCCGTTGTCGTGTCTTGTCCGGGAACTTGCATACCTGTGCGAAGGCATTACGCACAGAAGTGGTCGACTTAGAGAGGATGTCAAGATTGATTAGAGGGACGTACGTCGCACATCTTGTCACAAACGCTCTCCATGGCATCATCGTCCGCCGTATCGATGATCTCGCCAAAGTACCTACATATAGACTTGGGACGCAGATCAACACATAATTCATACTGCAAGCGAAGAAAAAGCAGCGCGTACGACATGGCGGCACGTTGCAACATTTTCGGCAAAACTAATGAGCTGTAGGAAAAATGGTGACGGGGTATGAGTTAGTGGACAAACCATGGATTTATAAATGGACGCACCGCTCCCAGACTGTCTATCGACCTTTGACTGGGCTCAGGTCCATTCTTGGAAGAGGCTGCATCTTGTCTTTTGGCGTGACTGCTCGATACCAACCTTCGAAGGCGGATGGCGTCTTCGCGTGCTAATACTAGGGTGAACAGATACAAAACCGACAATCAGATATCTCACAGTAGTACAGTATGCAACGAGAGGGCTAATGATGAAGCAGTCAGATAAACACGCATAGAGACACGATGGAACCCACTAATCCATCTCGACCTGCTCGGCCTATCACAGCGGGTTAACTAGCAAACGACTCCCGCGGATGACCAACCTGTCTCTTGGTAATACCCTGAAAATGGTTTGTTAGACATCGGTCACAACTACCCAGAGTACTCCATGTACCTTCTATACTCTTCGGAAGATCATAGTGAATGATATATCTAGGCCAGTCAGTCCATTCGAGATAGAGGGAACCAAGACGCGTACCGAACATCGCTCTTGTCGATTCCCATTCCGAAAGCGATCGTTGCGCAAACCTTGCGAAGAGATATGAGCCACTCGAGAGCAATGCGCCAGACAGCGATGACTCACCACGTCGATACCGCCCTCGCCAGTCCCACCAATCTCCCAATCCTTCAGTGTCTTGCTCAACGTTTTCGCGCTGTTTACCGCCACCAACGTCATTACCAACACGTGCGTAACAATGTCCGACGACCCACCTGACCCCTCGGTGATATGGCCGAGCATTCAATCCCTTTCCACGAAGGTAATTCGAAAGCTCATCACATATCTCCCGCTTACGACAATAGATGATGCCAGAGGATGGGCGATTGCGACGGCGATGCAAGGATTCGATGAACTCCAGAATATCTTGCATCAAGGAGAACGGCTGCGGGGCCGACTTGTATCGCACCTAACCAGCACACCTGCCGTCGACGAGGAGGAGAGAATAATGTAGATTTACGCACCTCATAGAAGATGTTTGGTCGATTAAATGGATGGACGGCTGTAAACAGTCTTTTTTCCACCATCTTTAGGCTTCGAATGATATCTCGCTGCACACTACAGCGTGGTAAGTGTGCGAAAGACAATCTAATAGCTTAGTGATCACTTTTTGGTGGCAGTCGCCGTTAAAGCCATGATCGGGACACCTGGAAAACGTTCTCGGAAAGAACCGAGTCTACGATACTCTTCTCTAAAGTCATGACCCCATTCCTATCAACTGATAAGCAGAAGAGGGACGAGATATGTGAAAATCAAGCTCACGGAGATGCAATGTGCCTGAAGGGATGTCTAGATCAGCGCCACTATACTCCGACAAGAACCACACCTCATCGATTACAAGCCTACTTAATTGACCGTTGTTATAAACGGTAGCAAGCGTCCGCATGAGGTCTTGCGTACAGAGCTTTTCAGGAGTTGCTAAGAGAAGGGTATGTCAAGGGTAACACCGCAAAACGACAAATGCACTAACTGTAAAATAGTCGATGATTTGGTTTCTTGGACGATAGGTCTCTGATAATCTAGACGATTCGATCTGCTTTGCCCCACGACATACAGGAATACACATACCTCACTTTTCTCTCCCTTGGTCGTTTCAGACGTCAGCGAGACTGCTGATATGCCTTTGCTACGAAGATTGGTTACTTCTGCAGGGAGGTTAATAGAAAGCGAGACAGGAAATGGAATATAGTACGGTTCTTCATGAGAGCTGCTCGACACTTGAGTTGATTTGGAGTACAGGAATAACATGACACGCACCAAGGAGTGGGGAAACGATGACTGAGATACCACACTAGTACACAGATGTTTGTCAGCTCCCTCAACATGCAGTCGAACAACCCACATCCTCTGCGACAGCCGGGATTTGAAAGCAGAGACTCTGTTGATCCCTTAGTATACAAGGTAGTTCATTTAGAGCCTATTGGAAACTGACCTTTCCCATGCCCGTCGGGGCGAGGACGAAGACGTCTGCACCTAAGTGGCGCATTGATTCAGGTTCGACTGCGACTACTAGACATGGGGTAACGCGCTCACCTGAGATAGCGGCCTGAATGATTTCCTTCTGTTTCCCTTTGTATCCAGAGAACCCGAACTCTAAATTGGTAGGTATAGCACCGGAAACACGCCCATGTATGATACGCACGCACTTTCGGTCAACACACTAAATTACTAGGTTAATGGGTGAGGACGAGAAGGATATACACGAGCTGACCTATTACACCTCGTCATCAACTTTGACAGTGTCGAAGAAGTCGGCTCAGCCCGGGGTTGCTTCCCGTCGCCACTCTCCTCTTCAGTGTCTTCACGCGTCGGCGGACTCGCTGGGACGAGTACAAGCGGCGTGTCTGTATGCGCTTCATCCTCGTCGATGTTATCCAGCACGTCATTGTCACTTTCGCCGTCTTCAAGGAATTCCGGATCATCGATAGAGTACAAGTACGCGTCGTAGTCGTCCATGTGGTGTCAGGAACGCGGACGATCTGGTGATGTTTGTTTGGTCATCATGATCTACCTGCATTAGTAAGCCGATGTACTTGTACCTCGATTCAAGTCGCAAGACAACACAGTTTGAAACCCGAACGGTCGAAAAATCCCCATATTGCTGACGTTAACATTTCCAGGCTGACAATATGGCTTATGACATTGTCGGCCGTTCTACTGAGTTCTGACTGCGACCGCCAGCCCACAGCCTCATAGGTACCAGCCGTACCGCCAGTGGGACGCGATGTCAATTCGACATCGGTTAGAAGGATATGAAGGAGTCCGTGACATGTGCCAACAAGACAGTCACGTCCGACGGACGGATTGTCAAATCTCCATCTCCTCACCCCTCCGATACCCACTGACTACGTCCGAGTCGGTGATTTGATGGTGATAGGAACGCTCCACGCAACCCCTAAAGTAGGCCGTTTTGATTACACGCGATCGCCATGATCAGTCAGCTCAAACAGTTAGGCGCATGGCAGTACCCTTTGGATGTGACAATCGTGATGACGAGCCCAGACTGGTTCGTCCCGTTTATAAGCCCTTGCACCCCAGTGAGTTCCCTACATAGCACAACAAACTCCCCTCGCCAACGTTTGCTTTTTGAACAGTATCCTCACAATGTCGTATTTGACACCAGTACCCAAACCCGCTTCCCGTCTCGCTCGATACCGCACACTGTCGCCGCATGCCTCCGTTCATGTTTCACCACTTCAGCTCGGTGCCATGAGCATCGGCGACAAGTGGGAGAAGTATGGCTATGGGAGCATGACCAAGGAGGCCTCCTTCAAGTTGCTCGACGCATTCTATGATGCCGGCGGAAACTTCATTGACACGGCTAACAACTAGTAAGCGCTCGTGGGCAAACCATTTAAACCATTCTTATTCCGTCCCGTTATAGTCAAGACCAAACCTCAGAGGAGTTCATTGGAGAGTGGGCTGAACAGCGTGGCATCAGAGACCAGCTCGTCCTCTCAACAAAGGTAAGTATCGTCAGCTTCCATGGATGATGATATGCTAATGCTGGTGCAAGTACACCACAAACTATGTACACGGGGAGGCTGGGATCAAGCAAAAAACGATGTATACAGGGAACAACCTCAAGTCGATGCACCTCAGCGTCGAAGCTAGCTTGAAGAAGTTGAGGACGACATACATCGACATTCTCTACGTCCACTGGTGGGATTGGGAGACGTCAATTGAGGAAGTAATGAATGGTCTCCACATCCTCGTGCAGCAAGGGAAAGTGCTTTACCTGGTATGTGCGAAAAGTATGGCTTTCCAAAAATTCGATCTCATCTTGTTTCAGGGAATTTCTGATACTCCCGCTTGGGTGGTTGCCCAGGCAAACCAGTACGCTCGCGATCATGGCAAGACGCCGTTCGTGATCTACCAGGGTCACTGGAATATCATGGAACGCTCTTTCGAACGGGAGATTATCCCAATGTGCAGGGCCCATGGTACGTCGTTGACCGCACTGGTCACTGTACACGAAACTTACGATAGCCTATAGGGATGGCCCTGGCCCCATGGGGTGTTCTAGCGCGAGGCAAGTTCCGCACTAATGAAGAAGAGGAACGGCGCGATAAATCGGGCGAGAAAGGTCGCATGACCTTCAGCGCCGAATGGAAACGAAACGAGCAAGAGAAAGCGGTCAGCGAGGCATTGGAGAAGGTCGCCAAAGAAGTCGGTGCTAAGAATGTCACATCGGTGGCGATTGCGTACGTCATGCAAAAGACGCCATATGTGTTCCCCATCATTGGTGGTCGCAAGGTGGAACACTTCCAGGCTAATTTGGAAGCACTGGAGATCGTTCTCTCTCCTGAACACATCAAATATCTGGAGAGTGTCGTTCCGTTTGACCTTGGATTCCCGACTGCGATGATTGTTAGTCTTGCATGCTATGTCCAACCTATACCTTCTGACGTTTTTATCAAATTTCCTATATGCAGGGCGACGGTAGTGACCACGTCTCTTTGATGAAGAATGCTGGGTACATGGAGAAACAACCTAGGCTGTGTGCAATTGTGCCAGACCTTTCCTGAACGCATACCAGGGTTTCAAGCACCTCGTTTGAGAGCAACGTCTACAGGACATTCTTGTTTGTATTTTGATTACCAAATATCTCATAGGATGGAAGTGTTCTTCCTAGTAAGAAGGCGTTGTATGAACATCAGAGAATATCGATTCATTCGCCCCTGATTTCCAGATAAATTGGATGATTGTCATTAGAGATCTACCCGCGTGATTGAAGGGTTCGATCGCTCGATACCACGTCTGCACCAATCGTCCTCTTGCTTCTAGCGGTCGTTCGAAGAAGATATCGATAGCTTGAGAGTAGTAATAGTGAGTACGCGATCACGTGATGTATACCGTAGAAGCAAGCGAAGAACTGATGGATTGATGGCACTCTAGGGAGGGCGCTTCGCATGTTGATGGCACCACCGACCAAGGCAAAAAAGTCCTCCCTGCCTGCAACCAGATATGCACCTCGACGACCACCACTCGTCGACACTAACACACTATCTTATGACCGCACTGACCCCTTCCACGCTATAAACGCTCTCCGCAGGCTCATCGGTTCACTTGCTTCTCGGGTCGGTGGGTGCCAATACAAGCTCACTCCGGACGAGCACAAACTCTCCATACACCTTCTCACGATCATCGAACCCTTTGTCGGGCTTTCTCCATCTCGTCGTACCCTCACGCGTCAGCCCACCGAGATTCTTGACGCCATCGTGTTTCATGTTCATTCGAAGCGCGACCTGCTTGCCCTCGCTCTCACATGTCATCGTCTGCATGGTGTAATTTTTCCGAGGCATTACGACTACCGCGTCCTATGTGCAAAGGCCAGCTCCATCAGTCTTTGGAATCACTTGATTGTCAACCGTGCACTTGCGCGCAATGTCCGCGCGATCGAGATCCTTGACGAGCGCTCTTCGAAACCGCTTGTACTTCCCGCAGACATCATGAAGACAGACACCGATCTAGAATCGTCAGACGATGAGCTCGCGCTCAATTCGAAACAAGAGAGGCTTTTCGTCTCTGCGCTCTCCAAGACGACTTCGCTTCAATCTTTCCATTGGTCTTGTAATCACTCGACAATAGCTATAGACAGGCTCTGGGAAACATTGATGAAATGTCGGACACTTTCTCAAGTCACCATCGATGACAACCTTGTATTTTTGCCATATACCCCGGACAAGGCCAATTCAGCCACTCCTAAATCTGTTCCCGTGGTGGGTCTAATCATCTCTTCACTGTTCCCTTCCTTAAGCACGATCCTAGTTACCCGAATTGAAAAGCATCGCGTTGCACGCCACTAAGCATGTGTTTGGTTCCACTAAAACGCCTGCACTGGCGTGTATCTCAGGTATGCTCACGAGCTGCCCCAATCTTGAAGTAAGCCAGATCTTACCCCTTGTATACGAGTTGACCCTCTGTTAGTCTCTGGAAATTGGATACGAGCACCGGCGTGGACAGGGTCAACAACTTCCCGCTGCAGATGATTTCTTCCTCTGCTCCCGCTGGCCCGCCCTCCGTTCGCTCTCTCTCACCAATCTCCGTTGCTCCTCCACTCACAGCCTCGAATCTGCTTCTGTATTTTTCGCTATTCATGCCAACCTAGAGGTCCTCCACCTCCACCTTCCTTTCGACAGATCCACGTCCACAGCTGGAACCGCTACCAGGACCGGGCCCACGCTCGTTCTTCCCCCGAACGCGCTCCCAAAATTACGCGAACTTAGATGCGGGAAGACGATCGCAACCGCGATCCTGAATTGTCCCACTGACTCCCCGCGTCCATTAGAGGTCCTTCAAGGTATCACTCTTTCCGGCTTAGAGTGGGACGGTCCGTTCCTATCCAGTCTCAGACGCTGTGGAGCCTCGGTAAGGCGCATGGAACTCGCCGGGTGGAGCGACCTTGACGATATCAAACGACTCGTTGAGTGCGTGCCTAGGCTTACCTGGTTGGACGTGAACAAGCATAAGCGTACGAGCGAGGGTCAGGAGCAGACATCTCAGTCGCAGTCGCAGTCGTATGGCGTGCGGCGCAATGACGCGCCGACGGGCAGAGTTGCAGCCGTACCCCATTCCGGGCTTAGCATCGCCACCAACGTGACCGAATGGGCCTCGGTCCTTGCTCCGCTCACAGAACTAACGACGTTCATTGGGGTCAAGTTCTTTTACGAGGTCTCGACGCTCACGCTTGCTACGCTCGCGAGTTCCTCTCCCATGTCTTTATCCTCGTCTGAACTTAGCAGGGTGCGCAAGAACGACAAGATTGCCGGGGTGCTTGGGAACAAGTGTTCAAAGCTACGACGGTTGGATCATTGGGAGGATGCCAGGGGGAAGGTGATTGTACTCTCGAGAAATGGGAGCGAAGTAAGGTGGGAAGTAAAGCGACTCAAGCTCTAGGTTTGTTCCATGTGATGCATCGCGTTACGACTATCATGACCACGACCCCGATTGATATACCTATGGATACGATGTAACTGTAACATGCTCGTGCATATGCTTTTTTGAGTTTACATGATATATCCCGGTTCTAGGTTTTCAAGTTGACTTTGGGTTTGTTGGTTGTCGATGATGATGATCGATGATCGATCGATCAAATATGGCAGCACGACGCCATGGCCCATCGTATGCAAGTTCGAGCGTAGTAATAAAATCCAAGGCTCTCCAGGCTCTCCGTAGCACCTTCACACCACATCATGACCAATAGGAATCTAGAGGTAGGTACGCAGTATTACATAGCAGCAACACTGAATCGGCACCACTTTCTGCCGCACTTGTTCAATACTTTGCGTTAGAGCGGAGATCTAAAGACGCTCTGTCTGACTCTCATGGTGTCAATGTACCCTCTTGTCACTAGGACTGCAGCCAAGTAGACCGAGACCGAGCCTCCGAACAGTGATGCTGATCCAATTGTCGTGCGTCGCAGGCTCGGGTTATCAGGTTGTGAGGTGGCTGCAGCGGTCATTTTTCATGCCGCAGTGCCAGTGCGGTTATCTCCATCGGATCAACATCTGAGTCCTATCTACTAGTGTACTACTAATACATAATACTACTAGTACGTCTTGCTACCCATTCCTCTTTACAAGCGATAGGCTCGTGAATTATATCTAGGCTGAACTATGGCCATTGAGTTGACCCCTTTTCCACTTCCTGCATCCGTGGATCCATCTTACTTTGTCGACTTTGGTCGCGAGGTAAAGGGCGTCAATCCCGGCGAGCTCATCCCAGCACAATTTGCTGAGGTCCACGACGCACTCTACAAGGTTAGCATTCTAACCATCTTGCCGCGACTCCTTTTTTTTTTTTTTTGAATCCGTTTCATCCATCAGTATGATGCCCTCTTGTTCCGAAACGTCACTCTTACCCCAGAACAACAGTATGCGCTTGCCAAGGTAGTCTCCTTTCCTGTTCTTGTTCTTCGTCGTCTTATCTCCATACCATTCAGTCTTTCGATTCGCAATCCGAGACCTACGGACATGGAAATAACAAGACTCAATCTGCAAAGAACTCTATCCTTCAACCAATCCTCACGACAATCCCTCGTTCGCCCCAGGTTCAACTTATCGGCAACGGTACTGTGACTGATCACGAAGGCCTCGGTACTGTCGTCCTAAAACACCCCTCCCATACTACTTTTCACAAAACCCGTGTCTCCGAGGAAGATGGAGCCAAGGGTTATACCCGTTTCAACCGATGGCATATGGACGCAGCTTTATACGAATACAACCCCCCTCGCGTGAGCACACTTTATGGAATAACAGTACCCAAAGGAGACCGTCAGATCGTCAGATACGACGATGGCTCCGGGGATGAGCTGTCGGTCCCCCTCGCTACCACAGCGTTCGTCTCAGGAAAGACCATGTTCGAGCTTTTGCCGCCAGAGCTCAAGAGTCTGGCAGTAAGAGCCTCGGTGCGGTATGCCCCACACCCATTCGTCTGGATGGCGTCTGCTGGTGCCCTGCCAACCGGATTAGGAATCGAGAATGCCGATCTCGAGTGCCCCACCGCAGAACTCCCGGATTGGGAAGAGTCCAAGATCAAGACTTACCCCGTGGTAAGCTAATCCACTGGTCAGAAAATGAGAGTCATCGCTGAATGTACACTACTTTGGTAGTTGTGGAAGAACCCGGTCACGGGAAACCTCCACTTCCAGGTTCACCCGTGTGGCGCTCAGGAACTCATCGTCGAACCCCTCCCAGCAGGCACGAAACGCGATGGCACCCTATACCCGGATGGAACACACATCAAGGATCTTGCCCAAGTCCGGGCGCTGCTCTACAAGATGCAACGACCCGCCATTGCGCCGCAAGTAAGTGTCCGGTTAACGTAACGTTCCCTCATGTGAGTTATACATCACGAACAGTTTGTGTACCCACACCATTGGCAAGACAACGACCTCATGCTCTTCCATAATCGAGGACTGATGCACACCGTCGTCGGTGCCCTCAATCCTGACCAAGTTCGCATCTTTCATCAGTGTAACCTCGCCGCATCCGATGCCCCTCCAGGACCAAGCCAAGACGACGTCCTCAGGTGGGCCTAGATTTTGATAAATCCCGCATTCCAAAGTCATCTGGACACGTGTGGACACTCATTCTTTGATGAAGACGAATGATATTTCGTTATGACCCTTTTCAGAGCGGGAATTTGTAGGCTATATGTCGAACGGATTCTTTTGACCAGCGAAGCTGTCTTTCCTTGTCTCTCTCTCACACACACGGATCTTATGGGATTTTGAGAATCGTGAATCTGTCACTCTAAACTATGCAATGATTTTGTTAACTGCTTCGGAGCCGTGCGTGACGACCCTGCCAAGACGCTTCGCATTCGTTTCGCCAATGAGCTTCGTTTGAGTTCTGGTGTCGATAAGATAGGCGATCGGACCGATGCGTCAACGAAGCAGGGGGTCGTAACCAAAGCTCCGAGTCGCATCATGCAACCTTTTCAAGCGACATACCAACAGCCATAAAATTGTAATCAAAACCTTTCACGTCTTGTGCGACGTCGGCCCATCTCGTTAGGTGTTCACATTCGTTGACGTTCACCGAGCTCCGTGCATGTCCTCAGGCCGCAAGAGCCAGAATAAGAAAAGGCACCATAACCAGGCCCTGTTAAATTCTGTATATCAAAATCGACGCAACGTTCCAGGGGACCATTTCCTCGTATGTGGGGGTAGACTCTAGAAAGGTTGGCGGGCAGAATGACCTCGTGGCATGTATGCAGGTATGTGGGCAGGACGCCACGATCAGGATCGATGCTGCCGTCACAGCCTCTCTGGAAGCCATACATCTCGACAAGTAGTTTAACGTCACGGGCACCTGCAAAGCAACTCGCTATCGTGATCATAGTTCATGAAAACCAGAGTATGAGTACCCCATACCTTGCCTGCGGCATCCCCAGGGGGACAAGAATTAATTTACAAAGTCTTGCCCGATCCATGGCCGCACCGATCCGACATAAGAACCCTCATCACACACATACACGTGCAAACCGCATTTTTGCCAGCAGATGATAGATGGAGTGGCACAGATTATCTAAAAAGCCTTGCAGCCGCGTGCCCAACACATTTTGTGTCACAAAGGACTCGCACCTTGAGGTGAGGCTCACCCGTCTAGGCCGATCGTCGCTCACACCTCTCTATCCGTCTTAAAAGCCGAGCGGTGCGAGACCACCTCGAGAGGTTCTTGCCCATCGACAACGGTCGGACGCCCAACCCGCTTTTTTGTCCCCCGAGGCGTCCGGCAAGATGCGTTACACGGAGAACAGGAGTAACAGCGGTGAGCCCTGATCTGGCGCATGAATGCCACCATCGCCAATGAATTGTACTGATGTCCTGATCTTGCCCATCGACATACTTGCTCCGCATTGCCGAATGGGTGAACGGGAAACAAAAAGACTCGTCGTATGACATCGTCGCCGTGCCAGCGCCACCACATCGACATCCGCGCGCACCGACGACCGTACAGATCCTCCCTGAGGACTTTGACGCCGTGACACATGATTACGAAACGGCCGTAACAACGGAGGTATTCCCGTACGATGACTTGACGGAGGTGAAGGCCATCGGTCAGGATGCGGAAGAGGGGGCGCGGTATAGTAGGGTCTATGGGGAGTGGGCTGAGCGGCACGAGGTTCACCGCCGACAAGCTGCGATGCCCGCCGATTTCGGAAAGTACATGGAAGAGGTGACGCGGCGTCTCCAGGAAGTCGGGATTGACGAACAAGGTAACTTGCTGGACACAACAATTCGGGCTCGTGGCACGACGGCTACGAGACAGGATCATGTTCCGAAGGAAGGTGGGCGAGAAGGGAAAGTGAATATGTGGCGAGAGCAAGTCGCTCGGAACGACATTGGTATGAGCGAATTTGGAGAATCGGTGGCAGGGACAAATGACACTGTTCGACGAAATCGTGAGAGGCCGTACACCGTTGATCAAGGAACGGTCAAACCCAACGAAGTAGAGGTGAGTCGATGACCACGGTGATAATCAGTATCTCACCGAAATCCACAGGAAACGCTTCGGAGGAGCCAGTCGAACGTCTCACAATCATATAGATCGGAGAGGGTGTATACTCCGATGGAATTGAAGTCGCCCTGCGTGCTCAAGCCACAAAAGACCGCAGGGACGATCGTCAAACGTGAAAAGCGTGCAAGAGATCCGAGCCCGACCAGGTCGGAGAGGATATATACTTTGGCCGAGATCAACGCGCTGACAGGCCAGAGTATGAAGCATTCGCCTCCGCGCAGAAATGGTTTCACGGGACAGGAGCTCCAGCACAACAGAAGTACGAGCACTAGTTCACCTCCGCAGAACCAGAAAGCCAAACAATTGACGAGTTCGCCTGCGCCGGCGAGAAGTCGGTCTTCATCGACTTCGTCCATTGACGGGGTCCTCGCTTCCTGCCAACCTTCGTTGCTGCACATCGCGCCCGTACTATCCAACCTTGGCATTCGGCGCAAAGAGCATCTTCGAGCACTTGCTAGGCTGAGGGAGGAGACGCGAGACAGAGAGATGAAGGAAGAGATGTTGAAGCAAGGTGTGACGTTGCTGGAGTGGGCGATCTTGGTGGATAAACTCCAAGAGTTCTGAGTACATCATCTAACTGGAGTTCTACCGTTCTGCGCACTGGCAGGTAAGTACAGCAGTGTCAAACCAGTGAGACTCTTCACTAATGCGAGCGTCAATCAGCGACGCACGTGTCAAGGTTGATGGTACTGTACCAGTTCAAAGTTCTTGGTTCACCCTGGAAGAAAATTCGATTTGATTTCATGTGTACACTTCTGAAACGTTCGGGACCAGTGACTGTATAATTGAAACGAACCGCAGGAGAAAAAAATAATAATACAAGAGACGTACAGTTCCGAGTCAATTCGGCTGAACTTTGCCGACTCAGCATGTGACAAATGGCACGTGAGG
Organism: Boletus hoseneyae; assembly: GCA_038093175.1. Lineage (NCBI taxonomy): Eukaryota > Fungi > Basidiomycota > Agaricomycetes > Boletales > Boletaceae > Boletus > Boletus hoseneyae. The sequence continues at coordinate 20,874 of JBBPRT010000023.1, forward strand.
CTGAAGACTTTCTTGAGTCAAATCTCTAACCTCCATGTCTGACTGCGAGTTTCCGTTTGGACATAAAGTAAAGCCGCATATCCGTAAACAACGGTCTTTGCTTTCCGAGAGCAGGTCGTTCGGTATCACAATCTCCCTATTAATACTAATTTAATAGAAACCCGATATCACCGCGCGTCTATAAGACCCCCGACGATATGACGAATATATGGCCACTCCTCTTGGTAGCCTCTCGATCTCTAGGCTGGGTGAATCAATGGAAGCCGGAACCAGGCACGATAGCAGACAAGTACTATGACATTACACCAACACTTCTATTCCGATGTGAACGGACATGCCTTTTGGTCTCGATGGTTCGGTTTGGGAGACCATGAACTGTTGGCGTAGCCGGAAAACCATAAGTTACATTTCTTTAAATACAATGATGGCATTTCTAAGTTCTACTCATATGCCAATAGTGACCTACTCAAATGCCAATAAATAACAATTCCCCTACACCCCAAAGAAAGAAAGAAAAAGGATAATTTCTCCATGAACGCAAAACCCAGAGTTAGATTAGAATTACAGTCGTCTCACACTGGCATTTCCTCCTTCTTCTTCATCAATGTACCATTGTTGACTCTGTCGGCTTTGCTCGACTTCTCCTCCGAGTCCCCCACCGCGTAATTTTCGCTGTGGTCGGCTAATTTTGGTTGCGGGCCGTGGTCCGTTTTCCTCTGATAAAAATACGACAGGGACAGAACTTCGATCAACACGAGTCCGAGGAGGAACCAGAACGCGGCCGCGCGTCCATTGTATGTTTCTAGGCCACCTTGGGTAGCCTCCACAGACGTCTGGATCGAGTTGAACGCTGCCAGCCCGATTGCAGAACCAAATTCGAGGGCTCCGTTGAAGATTGCACCTACCGTACCTGCCATGGACGCAGGCGCAGCCTGAAAGATGGCAATGCTATGGAGGCATCGTCGTCAGACGTGACGCTAAGAGCAGGTGTGATTCCACTTACTTGGTATGTGAATATGTCAGCATGGCGCCAGCACTGCCAAGAGTGAAGGCAGGAAATACGTAGGGCCAGTAAAGCTCTGCCTGACCGCCCCCTAAAGCAAGCAAGACCGTGGACACAGCTACCATAGACCAACCAGTGATGATGATCCATTTCGGGCTAAAGACTCTGGACAGTGCCCCTGTGAAGCTCATCACAAAGGCAGCCACACCGATTGGGAGCCTAGCGAAATGTGAAACGGTGGCGTATGCTTTGAGAGAGGACGCTTACATGTGTACTACGGTTGAGATGACCGTCCAGTGAAAAACATCTTGCCACAGAGTCGTGAAAACAAGGAAGACTGCACTCCACCAAAAGAACGGCAACAAGGCCGAACCAAACAGAACGGAAAAGTTGCTGTAGAACCATGTGCGAGGGGGTCTAGTTGGGGGAAATTGGACACATGCTCATGAGTAACAGGAAGTAGGACGTACATGGCTGCTTTTTCAAATGGGATTAGAGTTTCCCAATAGAAGAACCCAATAGTGAGCAATATCGAAATGATCAACGGAGCGAGAACCCCTGCGGTGTCCCAGCCATCCGTTGATCCAGACGTCACCGCATAAATAAAAAGAACGAGTGCAACTAACGAAGGCGAATCAGTACTGGCTTGCAGTCAGTATTTCCTGAAAATAAGGCATACCGGTTAAAATCGAAATTCCGATTAGATCAAGGCTCTTCCACTTCGCCTCGCCCGTGTCCGACCCATCTTTAGATTTTGCGACTTCCGGGGGGATTGTGAATAGACAACATACGGCAACTGGGATGGCAACGATTGCAACAAACCAGAAGACCCAGTGGTATGAGGCGTATTGGACAAGGAGTGCTCCAATGAAGAGCCCAAGCACTGGGCGGGATATTACGCCCTTTGCAAAATTGGAAACAACGCCAAGACCTACCATTTCCAACTGCACCACAGCCTGCAAAGACACCGATCGCGCGTGCCTGTTCAAGGGGTTCCGGGAAAACGCGCACCAAGAGTGTGAGAGCGGAAGGTATGGTCATCGCAGACCCTTGACGACTTATGTCAGTGAACCCCGCACCCTACGACCTCTTGCTTACCGATGCCCGTGATTGCTCTTAACACAATAATCGCGATCTTGTTGTTCACGAAGCCAGAACAGATAGAAACAATACCCAGAAAAGACAGGCCTGAGATGAAAGCATTTTCTGAAGCCCGTTGAATGAACTGTACAGAGGAAAATCGGCACTGTACTTACTTGGGTTGTAGACATCGCTTATTCGTCCGCTCTTTCAGCGTGAGTCAGATCATGTACCACGAGGGAGGATAATGAGACATACGATCAAGAGAAACGAAGCAAATGTGAGTTGGAACGCACTGATTATCCAAGCAGACTGACTCTGTGTAATACCCATGGAATTGTCGAGAGCAGGTACGGCGGAAAAAAGTGATGAGATGTTGAAAGCGTCCAAGAACTGTGCGAAACAGAACATCAACAGTAGAACCAATTTGCGTATCAACGAAAGCTGCTTTTTTGGTTTATCGACCAATGTTTCTGCGCGCGAGCATGAGGCAGAAGGCGGCATCGTACTGAAGCCTGATTTGAAGCAGATAAATTGCGGTTAGAAGGGGGGGAACTGGGTGAGGGGGGAGATCCACTTTCTCTTACACTAATGCATCGACAAACCATCTTTATAGGATGTGGATGGCAGGGAAATTCCGTCCATTACTTGATTTATGTATAGATATCCCAGATGATTAATTCGAGAACCACTTTGAGTGTGCCAAGGAGGCAGGAAGTGGAATGTAGGAGCATGGCAATTGGCCGAGCGGGATAGACATAATCCAAGTGGCAGAACTGCTGGCTGCCAGAATCAGAATCTAGAAGGCAGCGAATAAGAATAAGCAAAACGACGGCGAAGAGGTTGGTTGGGTGCGGAAGCTACGAGCAGGAGCTATTTTTCGCCCAAGTGCGGTTCCAGCACACTTTTAGATTGCGTTACATGCTGCTCATTGCAATGAGAATACATTTACGCATGGCGATTTGAACACGCAAACATACTGACTGAGAAACTCCTGGTTGACAGAGTCCACACGAAAAAGCAGGTATGACTGCAGACTACATCGAAATTATGGGTGGCGCAAGGAACTTCCGACTTGGAGCTTTGAACATCTGGTGACCTAACGAGCTGTGTGTCCGAAACGTGCAGAATATGATCGTGGGCTGGGAACACCACGCAACGGATGCTATCCTTCCCCGGGAGCCGGTGGGCAGTTGGTGGACTCGTGTTTACCTTCCTCCGCCGACATTCTATTCGGCAGATATAGACCACATCTGACATAGACAAAAGTTGATTATGGGGGAACGCCTGATTTAATTCGAACTTGCTAACATCGTCGTCCAGGATAGACTGCTATGATGTCATTTGAACACCAGTGACCGAGGACTCGACGGAAGGGCACGAGTAGAGTAGTGTCCGATCATGTTACGAACTTGGCAGTTGCCATTCGTGATCGACTGGGAGTCCAGCTTCCAACACGAGCTGCGGCTGCAAGCATCAAGCTACACTTTCATCGCCATCATGTGAACAGAATTTGCCCCGTTCTGGTGTAAGAAAGGAATCGTTCAGCTTCTTTCTCTGTTCTGCATGCTCGGATGTTCTCACCACCAGAATTCAGAGACGTACGGGCTAGACAAACAGCCCATTTCTTGCAGGGGGTGTTCGTGTTGATCCATTGGAAGTGCTGCCAACTCGTCGATCAATCACCTCTCATCTAACCTAATTGGGTATGAACGTAACTCGAATCTTGGCAGAGTTGGGCTGAGGGCGAGCCCGTGCAACGGTGGTAACGGTTGGATGGTGACTAGCTACGAACACGATGCTACTACGGTCTATGACTAGGACTCCAGCCACTGCACCAGGACCCCCATCACTGCACAGAAGGTCCCTGACCGTTGACACTAGGGCCTAGCACTGGTGACCGGTTCCACCATAGTATCAGTATCTTCCATCTCAAATAGCACTGAGAACATGAACCCCAGCCTCCGCATCGCGCAGTACTGATCACCGCACCCGGGCCGCAGGTCCGTAGCCCGTACGGCCCGGAGTGTGGCTGAGCTGCCCTCACTAATCATATCCGCATGCAACGTCAGAAAGACTGCAGAAAAGCAGCAACTTCGACTCCATAAATATAGTTTCAAGCCGTGGCTTCTCCCTGTATGAAATGCCTTCGGTGAAGAATGTGGAAACGTTGTCCTTTGGAATGATCATCGTCGTGTCAATTCATTTCACCACAAAATGTGTCCGGGGCGTGAGCGCGAAGAACCCTATCCTGGATGAGGTCGCCTTGATTTTCCTTCTTCCATTTCGCTGAAGTAATCCTGATGAACCTCCTCTCTCAATGATGCACCCGCGTGCTGAACTAGTGCTCTTGGACTACGACGTCTTCGAGGAGACCAACGATATCTGGATTATGACATTCGACGACTGGATACAAAGAAGACACGGGCATAAGGAGGATAGCATTTTCCGTTCCTCTTTCACAACGTCTGGGTGCGATGGGTCTCGCGCAAGAGAAGAAGTTCACCCTAACTAGAACATTAAGGCAAACCCCTCGTATATCTTTTGCATGAACTCACCAACGTCTCATTTATAACACATCGTCCATAGCTTCTTGCAGGTAACAATCCTTGAACCGGGTCCGTTCCGCTGCACCGTACGTTTGGTCCTGCTGCAACCGTGACAACTATCCCCGTCCAACCAGCGTACACGAACCCTTCGTTACCGACAATGAAATTGTGTCGCATTCTTGGGGGAGATGAAGGTGATCAACCTTGCAATGGTGATCCTGACAATGGCAATTTGCGGATGCGTTGTACAGGGCGGCCCATTTGGATGACCCTCCATGGAGTGTCTTTGGACATCTTCAGAGAGAAGGGAAAGCAGTTACTCGAAACCGCCAAAAGCGGGAGTCGTACGTGGTTGGAGGGTGTACCAGTGATGAAGGAATAAACCTTGATTCGGAGGTGCCGGTTTCGGCTTGGCAACTTTGAAAGGATGGAGAGATTCGAACGGTGGTACTCGTCGTTCTTTTTTCCCGAGTGTTTAGCGTACATCTTTTGCAGAGCTGTATGTTTTGCTAAGTGTCAGTCCTGGGATGGGGCTCCGAATCGTGGGGCCGTCATTGCAGCTGCCAGGGTTGTCCGCGTCGTCGTCCTGGGAAACGTGTTCGTATGAGGGGGATTGTGCGCGGATATACGAGAGGTCCTCTAGCTCGTGTATATAGTTGGAACGGAACGTAGGTAGATGATCGTCGTCCTCTGTGTCTTGTATCACTTGACGTGGGTCGTACATCTGGGTGGATGCCTCATCGAGGAGGTCTGGGTCGTCATGCGGGTTGGATACGATACTAGTAGTACGCGAAGACAAGCTTCTGGCATGGACGGAGAGGTCGGTTCTGGTCGTGGCGGATGCAGAAAAGGAAGGCTCGGGGAGTGGACGAGGGTGACAGGGTCCGTGATGTGCGATAGCACAGAAAAGTCGTGATCAGCATCTGGGATGGATGGGAAGGTCGAGGTGAAGGGCGGAGTAGGAGGGACGTGGAGTCGCCCTCGTCGCCATAAGAGTCGTAATTGGAGCGCGAGTGAGTGGGGCGATGGGAAGGCTTGTCACGAGGAAGAATGCCCTTGCGACGGACGAGCCAGCAGAGGAGTTCGCCGATAAAGATGGTCTCTTCCCAGGCGCCATCTGCAAGTCATTCCCTCGCATAGACCGATTTCGTCTGCCCAGCCATCGACGCTGACACCACCCGCGCCAGCAAGGACAGAGTCGTCGACACTGAGCTATCTGGATGAGTATCAGTACCACCGCGAGCACTCGAGAAAATGGAGGAGAACAATCTCTTGTGCGTGACTGGCTGGGACTGGGAGACGCGCGCTGATTCGAAGATGGCGAGGAGGAGAGCGTTGGAGGACGTAAATCGGATTTCGGAGCATTGAGCGTCAAGGTTATGTCGCACGTGATCCGTATTGACGCTGTACAGGCTACTGGTCAAAAATGGCCTTTGATCGGTGTACAAACGTTGGCGATGGCGTAGCTGACTGGGTACGCTGTAAGTACTGTTCATCATCCAATATTCAGTACCTGCACGACAGCATGCTCCTCCAAGTCATTACCACCCCTGTCCCAAGCTCACCATTTCCACCAGCACTAGCCGCATCATCCATCCTGATGGCCAACCCCTCCGTCTACTCTTCCTCGCTGGCGCAGACACCGTCCTTGCTCTGCATCCCCGCATCAATGACCCTCTACTCATCGCCCTATCCAGCACTGGCCCTGGCATCTCCCCCATCCACCCTCCTCATTCCGCACCTACCCACGTCTACCTCTTACCCGTATCAGATCAACGGCTCGAAGACGCTGTGTGGCGCGCACCGCGTACGCATCTCTGGCTGTGGGAGAATGAGCGATGGGCGCAAGATGTGGGCGCTGCAACTCTGTCGTGACGTTTGTGGCGAGGGGCGAGGGGAGGAAGGGGGGAGAGAGGAGGATGTGGCGTCGACGACGTCTAGTGCGTCCGGTGCGACAGTGAGGCCTGGAGATGGTGGGATGACACCCAGATCAGGCCGAATCGGGAGGAGTGTGGTCCAAGGCTCTCACTCGTTCGTTGACACGGGGGAGAGATGGTTGGTGTGGTGTTGGCGGTAAAGTGAGGTGCGTTTACCCTCGCGTGCAGTGATGACATGATGGTGTCCCTCACGTTCTCTCGTCTTTTTTTTGTACAGCAGCAACCTGATGTTTCGCTCTCCGCTGGTTCGGGATTTATCGAGACGGAAGGGTGGCCGATGTAACTGGGGCATGGGCTATCGAGGGTGATGTGCGTTGGTGCAGATGAAGGCACACCATTTTCGAGTCCCTCCCATTTTCTCTAACGCTTCAGCGATCGGTAACGGTGGGTAAGGCGGGTGTATGTCAGGCTCTGGAGGGGTCATGGTGCGTCTATGAGCATTGCTTGGACTGCTTCGTTTGGGGTATTTTTTTGTCAAACATTTGTGGTCAACGTTTTCTTTTTCGAGTACCTGGAGACGAGCAAACACTCACTGTTGTTATTCAACATCGATACGCCTGTGCATCTATATGATTTCTCGTACTTGCATACTACGAGTCATAAGTTTTGGACTGTGCTTGCCATTTCTCCCACGGTGCTCATCGTACGGATCCACAACCTCACAACCTCACGAGCTATCAGCTGCGCTATTTCCACATCTGAGCTTTAGTATCAGACGCATTCGCAATGAAAGCCATCAAGAAACAATTCAGAAACATGCGATCCCGCATCGCCTCTAGATCTTCGTCTCCCGCGCCTGTCGAATCTCCCGACGTTCCCACCACACAGCCTGGCAACCTCCGCACTCCCCCGACGCAAGTCCAACAGGCAGATTCAGGTGAGCCTTGCAACCGCTTGTCCCTCTTAAGCTGCACTCTAACAACGAGGGTTGTCTAAACACCAGCTCAACGTTCCGAGATTCCCTACACGCAACCTGGCGTGGTTACCAACGATTCGGACGATCTCCTTATTCAGGCCCAAGCGCTTGCTCTCGAGACACAGAAGAGCGACTCAGATGAACCCGGTGAGCAGGTCGTCGTCTCCTTCGAGCCATACTCTAACCGCCTGGCATTGCCAAAGTGCAAACAAAGGTTGCGGATGTCGCCGACTTCATGCAAGATGTCGACACGGACCTCATGAAGAAATTCGGTCGATTTCGAATTCTCGTCATCGGCAGGGCGAATTCTGGAAAGACAACCATCCTTCAGAAAATCTGCAATGCGACAGAAGATCCAGAGATCTACGACGATCGAGGGAAACGGGTACGCTTTATGAAGCTGTGTTAGTGGATACTGACGCTATCGACGTACGACTAGGTTCATCTCGAGATCAAAGGGTCAAGAGGGGTGACTACCGTGTTCTGTGAATGTCGTTGCAACTCACTCGTACTTGCACAGCGTGGGATCCATGATATCAATCATGAGATGGTCTTCAAGAGCAACCCGAAATTTGTGTTTCATGATTCTCCTGGATTCGAGGCTGGCCATGGGCGTGAATTTGAGCTGATGAAACGGTTTTTCAGGGAACGTGCAGATACTAATTTTCTCAAGAAGCGGATCCATGCCATATGGTGAGTTTACATGATAATTATACTTGCTCTAACTTTAATGTACACAGGTACTGTATTCCGATGGATCAATTCCATCGTGCTATCAGCGTAGCAGAGGAAAGGTTCTTTGCTGAATGTGACACTAGAAATGGTAATGTATTCTTTTTCATGAAATTTATTTGCTGATTGGTCTGGTTGCTAGTGCCAGTTGTGGTGCTATTCACAAAATGTGATGCACTGATGGCACAGGCATTCCAGCCTGAGCATGTTCTTTTGTCTGAAGAAGATCAAGAGAAGGTGTTGAGGGAGTTGAGTCACGAGATGTTCAACGAGAGAGATATTTGGGGTGATCTGTGCAAACTGACCTTTCCTCCACGAGCATATGTGCAACTGGAAAGTATGTATATTAATATTTTCATGTGCATTCCAGGCTATTAAACAATTTCCTAGATATGGACAAATCTGATGCAGGGTGCAAAATGTTACTAGCAGAGACTGCAGCTGCATTGAGCAGTGACTCATTGCAGATGCTGTTAGTTTCAGCTCAAGAGAAGAACATCCAGCTGTGCATTGAGTATGCTGTCAAATAGTGAGTGAACCTATTTTTCATAGGATGTCTGTATCAATATTATCAAGTACCTTGGAGCCCTATATTAGGTTGAAATGGACCTTTAAGCTAGATCATACAATAGCAAGTTGGTTTCCACATACCAAGGTAAGATATCCTGTAAATATTGTTTTGTTTACAAATATCTATTGATTGATGACTTGTTGCTTGATGAAAAAGGTATGTATCATATTGTTAATGCAGGCCAACTTAACAGAAAAATGAATGATGATAATGATGGTGCCTGTTATTAGGAAGTAAGTGGTTTGATATGGCTTAGAGGGAAGAGCATGTTGTTCATCACCCTCCCTGCTGCTGCTCTCCCATTCATAGCATGTAAGTGGTCTGACCTGGCTCAGACATAGGAATGCTGCTCATCACCATCTCTACTGCTGCTCTCCCATTCATAGGTTGTAAGTGGTCTGATCTGGCTCAGACATGGGAATCTTGCTCATCACCATCTCTACTGCTGCTCTCCCATTCATAGCATGTAAGTGGTCTGATCTGGTTCAGACATGGGAATCTTGCTCATCACCATCTCTACTGCTGCTCTCCCATTCATAGCATGTAAGTGGTCTGATCTGGCTCAGACATGGGAATCTTGCTCATCACCATCTCTACTGCTGCTCTCCCATTCATAGCTTGTAAGTGGTCTGATCTGGCTCAGACATGGGAATCTTGCTCATCACCATCTCTACTGCTGCTCTCCCATTCATAGCATGTAAGTGGTCTGATCTGGTTCAGACATGGGAATCTTGCTCATCACCATCTCTACTGCTGCTCTCCCATTCATAGCATGTAAGTGGTCTGATCTGGTTCAGACATGGGAATCTTGCTCATCACCATCTCTACTGCTGCTCTCCCATTCATAGCATGTAAGTGGTCTGACCTGGCTCAGACATGGGAATCTTGCTCATCACCATCTCTACTGCTGCTCTCCCATTCATAGGTTGTAAGTGGTCTGATCTGGCTCAGACATGGGAATCTTGCTCATCATCTCTACTGCTGCTCTCCCATTCATAGGTTGTAAGTGGTCTGATCTGGCTCAGACATGGGAATTTGCTCATCACCATCTCTACTGTTGCTCTCCCACTCATAGGGAGTAAGTGGTCTGATCTGGCTCAGACATGGGAATGCTGCTCATCACCATTTCTACTGTTGCTCTCCCATTTATAGAATGTATGTGGTCTGATGTATTTTCAAAATGAAGCAATTACTTACTATTCACTATTATATGCACCTTTTGCTATCATTTATTCTTTCTTTTCAAACAGAAAGTAAGTAATTCAATATTTGGTATATGATATATTCTATTTTGCTCAACTTTTAATCATTTTCTTATTTGTGCATCTTATGTAGCTGGTGAGTATTATCTACATTTTAAATTCTAATGTATATTTATGTGTTGTACAGGATGTGAGTATTAGTCTCTGTTCACTAGTTCTAATCATTGACATGCACATCTTATTGATATTTAGCAGGTAATGTGTCTTTCTTATGTTTTGAGTATTCTAACTAATCAATTAATCAGACTGTATGTTTTCATCTTTGTGCTCTACTAGGATGTATTAGTGATGTTATTCAGATTGTCAGTTCCAACCAGGAACAACTGGTATGTATATTCCAATCTAAGTGTTTCATTATCCTTGTTAATACCCATTATCTTATAGACCTCCCCAAAAGATGTAGAAAACACATCAAATGCATGTCAATTTATATCTGTTACACACATAGCACTAAATCAATCAAATATCTAGACTAGGACCACATCTAGAACATGGAAGGATAACCTTCAAGAAGGAATTGGTATGTTAATGTTACCTAACCCTGATGTTGAATAACTTTCATGTATTTTCAATAGATCTCATACTACTTCTTGAATACTCATTTGGTCTTGCCCAAAAACACATCAGTGATTCATTCTCCTTGGCAGAACAAAAGTATAAAGAATCTGGAACATCTGCCAGAGTGACCCAGGAACTGAATGGACTCTTTGACCAATACTCTGCCACCAATGATCAGCACAAAAGAGTCAACCTTATTATGGGTGTAATTTCACATCACCATATGTGTAAGAAGCAAATTGATACACTTTTATATACTAATTGATGATCTTGTAGCATAGAGCCAAATATCAATATTGTGGCTTACATCTTTTTTTCTTGCCTACATCTTACTATGGCATATTGAAAGATTACATCTTTAGTCCCTTCTATGCATATGTGTTTTCCTTGAATTTCTTTTTTTTTGCTTTATGCCATTTAAGCTTTGTTGCATAGGCTCATGAAATGTAACACATGGGCAGTTTGGAACATATATCATTCTGATTCAGATGGCATTTCCTAGCATGTACATATGTATATGCACTTACTATATGTACAATGGCTATGATCTATAAATTATCCATGAACTTTTATGCATTGTTTCTTGACACCTATTATTATGTATCCCTCACCATCCAAGAATTCAGCAAAATTAGAGCATGTATTTTCCCCACCTGCTATACTATTAGCAGCCTCTAACACCTCCACCCAGAATATCATAAGTGCTCACACTTAGCCTTGGAGCAATCCTAGTCATATCCTTAAGTTGAAAGCATATACATAAGTTCAAAGTATAAAGGTAGGGTGCAAAATGTTACTAGCAGTGACTACAGCTGCATTAAGCAGTGGATTATTGCAGATGCTATTTGTGTCAGCACAAGGAAAGAACATCCAGCTATGTATTGAGTATGCAGTCACAATGCAAGTGAACAAGTTATTCAAAGAGAAGTTTGTATATCCATATCAATGCCATCAAGTACCTTGGACTACTATGTTAGGTTCAACCCTTATACTACAGTCTGCTCATAACTGCAAATAGCAAGCTGCTTCCCACATACTAAGGTAAGATTTATCATGAAATTACTTCTAGGCATACTGTGTAATGGGCCTTTGACTCTGAGGCACTCCCTAACCTCAGGTGAGCAATGAAACATGGATGTATAATTAGCTGAAGCAAGGCTCAATAAAGACCAAGACAAGAATAAGTAGATTGAGGATGGGGATGGGGATGGTGATGATGTGTAACATAGAAGAGCCCCTTTACAGTGGGTGGAGGCTGGCAATAAGAAAGAGGTGGAGTGGATTCACTATTAGATACAAGGTCTCAAAGTGAGAGAGGAGTACTGAAGTGAACAAGACTAAGGTATAATGGGGAGAGAGGAAAGATTTATATACATAGGAGGGGAACCTTAGGGCCAGTGTCTGAGTTCAAAGTAGTTTAGGGCAAGCATAAGAGAAAGAATGTTCTGGAATAAAAAGAAGCAAAGTGTGAGATGAAATGTGTGGAAGCTGTATCTATAAGACATGACATTAATATGATGTCATGGTTCAGGCCTATGGGTCAGGTGATCTTCCCATGGTCATGTGACTTTGAAGTGAAGGTTAGAGTAAATAGTGCTTAGAGATTGCTAGGATATAAGTGAAGGTAAAGTAAGGAGAAAGAAGAGAGCATATGGTGACAACTATAATATACTGTAGGTTTTATTATCACTAGGTAAATATAGTAATATTCATGTCAAGTCAAATTTCCTTACTTCCTATATAATAACTACATATTACTACCATATAGCCATCTATCACATATGGCCATCTATATCATAAGCATCTGCATACATTGTTCCTTCCTCCTTTACACTTTCTCTATGCTTTATTGATTAAATTATCATAAAATAATGTTTACTTTGTAGATGTTGCTATAATGATGTAAGAGCCTAATCAGAACCTAGAACATATGTGCTCAAGGCCATGTGCAGGGAATGCCAATGATAATAAGCTCAGTTGCAGTGAACACCACAAGGATGAAAGAACAGGAATACAGATAGAATTCCAAGACTAGAGAACTAATATATGGGAACGACTGTTATAGTTTAGGACCTATATGCTGTGTTTTCATATTCTTTCACTCATCATACTTAAGATATTTTTCACTTTCTCAGTCACATGACTTCCCCCTTTTTTGATCATGTGACATTCTGCTCTTCCTCATCACATGATCTCTGCATGTCATGTGACCATGGGTACCACATGACCTTGAGTCCAGACCCAGTCCAGACTCTCATCTTATCTATGAGGTCATACCACACAGACACCTTGCCTTTTACATGTTTCCTTTATCTTGCTTCTTTCTTTCCATCGTATTCTATCTCTCACACTGGCCCTCAACTATTTAGGACTTAGATGACCTACCCTAAACCACCTTAGTTTTCTATATATTATAAACTGTACTTACTCATCGTCTGTCCCTCAGTCCTATTCATTTGTCTTACTCTCCCTTGGGGGCCTAAGCTTTATTCTGAATACTACTCCTACCCTTGCATTTGCCAGCTTCATCCTTGTTATTGGATGCTCCACCTTTACATGACCTTTGTTCCCATTGCAAACCTTGTCCTTGTCATCCATATCTTTGCCGACCTTGAATACTATTGGCTCTACATTACTACAACGCTCCTTGAAACCGGATGGAGACCTTATGGAACGAGGAAGACCTAAGACAATAGGTCTGACAAGAGACTGAATCGATATGACACGTTGATTGACAGTGTCGATGACAACGTGGAGGTATATGTGGAATAGAGCAAAAGTGGTATTTCTATTTTGTAGACAAAGAGTATCCAATGACGAGGATGAAGCAGCAAAATGCAAGGGTAGGAAAGGAGTAGTAAACAAGGTCCAAGGCCCCCAAGGGAGAGTTAGACAGATGAATAGGACTGAGGAGAGACAACGTAGAGGTATGGTTTATATATGTAAGTAAGATGCTTTAGGGTAGGTCATCTGAGTCCGAAAGGATTGAGGGCTGGTGTGAGAGAAAGAAGAAAGGAAGAGAGATAAGGAACATGCGATAAAGGCAAGGTGCCTGTGAGGCATGACATCATAGATAAGATGATGGTCTGGACTGAGTCTGGACCAGGTGTCATGTGATTCCCATGGCCATGTGCAGAGGTCACGTGATGAGGAAGAGTGGAATGTCACATGATCAAAAGAGGAGTAAGTCATGTGACTAGGTCACATGACTGTAAAGATGAAATATTATTAAGTACGATGAGCAAAAGAAAAGTGAAAATGTAGTGTGAGGTCCTGAACTATAACACTCCTACAACCTGTTTACCTGGTGGTACTTGCTTAGGTTCTCTGTTACGTTTCTTTTCTTTTCTTGTACTTCTTTTTTCAGATGAGGACCGACCTCACTGACACATGTACTAGTTCTCTGCCTGCCTTGCTCTTGGACCCATACTTGGCTGTTTGGGCCCCATCAAGTATCCCTCACCTTGCTTATTCATCATTGCTTACTCTTCTACCAATGCCATCGCATCACTTATTCATTCTTGCTTACTCTTTAGCCGATGCCGTCACATCATTTACTTGATTTCTATTGTTATCCCTGCTAACTAATCGTTCTCTCCATTTCCATTTTATTCCAGCTGATTAGTCATTCCCTCTTGGCCCTAGTATATAAACCCTTTGATACTCACATGTATTCCCCATGCTAGTCTTACCTGAACTCCCACCTGAGTTCCTAGCTTCAATACATTGCTTCCTCTTTCCTCGTCCTTGTACTTCTCTAAGTCATTGCCCTACTTCTGAGTGGGCGCTCCTTGTCTTAACCTCGTCTCAGTGACTACTACCACTGATCTCCAAGCCTTTCCTTTGTGGAAGTGGCCCATCGTCTTGGTTGAAAAACCTCCAACACCTTCACTTAAAGGAAATCCCTTGGTGTGACTCTTCAGAAGACCGTCATCTTCATCCTTCAGGTCTTTGCTTATCCACATTCAGGCCAAGCGTAACACAAGACTAGCATATCACTTGTGGCCTGCCATTGTCGCAGTTAGCCAAAATTTCCCAACCACCTTCAAACCCCAGACCATGCACTTGGTGGCGACAACCTAACCCTTCGTCACAAAACTCTAAACCAGAAGACACCTCTTCCAATGAGGAAGAGTCCCTTGACAAGAACCTTCCCACCCAGGAAGACCAAGACGAAGCCCTTTGTCTTAGCCATCAGCTATTGGGTACTCTAGTCATCCCTGAAACCGGATAGGAACCTTTACGAATGAGGAGGACCTAAGACAATAAGTCTAACGAGAGAGCAAATAGAGATGATGCATTGGGCACGAGTATCGATGATGACACAGAGGTAAATGTGGAATAATGTGAGTGGTATTTCAAGGTTGTATGTAAAGAGCATTTGATAACAAGAATGAAGCGGCAAAGTGCAAGGGTAGGAAAGAAGTAGTAAACAATAAGTCCAAGGCCCCCAAGGGAGAGTTAGACAGATGAATAGGACTAGGGAGAGACGATGTAGAGGTATGGTTTATATATGTAAGTAAGGTGCTTTAGGGTAGGTCGTCTGAGTCTGAAAGGATTGAGGGCCAGTGTGAGAGAAAGAAGAAAGGAAGAGGGATAAGGAACATGTGTAACAAGCAAGGTGTCTGTGTGGCATGACCTCATAGATAAGGCGAGAGTTTAGACTGGGTCTGGGCTCGAGGTCACATGGTTCCCATAGTCATGTGTAGAGATCACATGACAAGGAAGAGCAGAATGTCACGTGACTGTGAAGATGAGAATATTGTTAAGTACAATGAGTGAAACGGCCAACCCCTTACCAATGGAGCAAGTGCTTGCTAGACAAGTATAAGCCTTAGGACTAGTATGAAGTTGGGAGAACTCCAAGAGAACAAGACTGAGGTTCTCTGGAGTGGCAACGAGCCTTATATACTATTCTACTGTGTGTGTACATGTTTGGTGTCTAGAACTGTACAGTACCTATATAAGGATATACCCTTAACCCATGGTGCAAGGCTATGCTATAAAGCAGTGCCACTTGCTGTATAAGCTGTGTTTGCTGTGCGGGCTGTGTGAGGCTGTGAGCCAAGCTATGCGCGGAGATGAAGGAGGCTATGCGGTATGCAGCTATGATAGGCTGTGCACTGGGTCATGTGACATGCAGCTGTGAATCTATAAAGGCAGTCAAGTACATCCACAAGTACATCTACAAGAGCCCAGACAGAGCCACTGTGCAACAAGAGGGAGGTTATGAAATTTGTTCCTATCTGGATGCAAGATATATCTCCTCTACTCAAGCATGCCACAATATCTTTGAGTTTTCCATGCACATAGAGTGGCTAGCTATCTATTGTCTTCCCATTCATCTTCCAGAAGAACAAAATGTGATCTTTAGAGTTAATGCCAATATTCAAGAACTAGTGGAGAATCCCAAAGTCACTGAACTCATGGCATGGTTTGAGACCAACAGAACACAAGCTCTTATAGATGCTGGAGCACATGATTATCTCTACCAGGACTTCCCAAAGAGGTTTGTGTGGGACAAAAAAATACTATGTGGAAAGTCCATCAGAGATACAAGGCCATTGGTAGGATGTATGTTGTATATCCTTCAGCTGGGGAAAAGTTCTACTTGTGTCTTTTGCTCACTCAGATCAAGGGTAAGTTTTCATTCTAGCTTTAGCTATATTATCTCTCAATCATTTCTTATCTTTTATAGGTGCAACATCTTTTGAGCATTTTTGTACTATAAATGACCAGCTTTATCCTACCTTTAAAAAGGCCTGCAGTATTCCTGGTCTATTGCAGGATGATGAAGAGTGGTTAAGGTGTCTTCAAGATGCTACTATTTTCCAAACAGGTTCTCAATTGTGCAGGGTCTTTGTTATTATTCTGCTTCAATGTTCTTCTATGAATCCCAACAGACTATGGGAGCAATGTAGAGTTCATCTTTGTGATGACTTGCAACATCATCTTCAAAATCCCAACACTATCCCTCATGTTCCCCATCCCATCTAGGAGCAGATCTTTAACTATAGCCTTCCCTTATAGCTGAAGCTCTTCGAAGATGTGGCAAGAGCATACAGGACTTTGACATGCCTAGACCACAAATGAACTGGGGAGATCACATTGGAAACCAGGTTATCAATGAGCAAATGGCACTCAATGTCCCAGAGTTGCAGGAGTTTGTTCAAAGAAGCCAGGCCACTCTTAATATGGAGCAAAGAAATTTCTATCAAGCAGTCTTTAATAGTGTCGGAGATAGAACTAGCACTACATTCTTTCTTCAAAGTGGTGGTGAATGTGGCAAGACCTATGTCTCCAACCTCATTGCTACTGCAATTCATTCCAATAGCCAGATTTTGTTCTTTGTGTTGCCTCTATAGGCATTGCTTCTCTTCTTCTTCCTGGTGGTTATACAGCCCATTCTCACTTCAAAATCCCCATTCCCTGCCATGAACAAATTGTTTGCAACATCAAAAAGGATGACCTTACTCATCAGCTCCTTCAAAGAACTTCTCTTATCATCTGGGATGAAGCTGCCTCTCAGGATCATCATGTGATGGAATCTGTAGATCATACCTTGAGAGATTTGATGGATCAAGATAGGCCATTTGAAGGCATCACTATCCTATTTAGTGGAGACTTCAGATAAACTCTTTTTATCATTCAGCATGGCACCAGAGCATAGATTGTTCCTGTTACTCTCACTCACTCCAACCTCTGAACTCAAATGAGTGTCCATCTTCTCCTTCAAAATATGCATCTTGGCCAAGATCCTAAATCTGATAACTGGGCTCAATATCTCTTGCATATGGGGAACACAGATGGAGAAGTGGAGCTTCCTCAATATATGTGTTGTGGTGATCTCTCTCATCAATCCTATGTACTCTGATATTCTGGCTCTTCAACCTCACCAACACCTTCCAGACCACTACTTTCTAGATTGTACCATTCTTACTCCTCAGAATATTCAAGTTCATGAGATCAACACCACCATTCTAGAAGCTATCCAACCACAGGAGAAGGTCACTTATGTCAGTGCAGACTCTATCACTGACAGGGACTATGACTACATCCAACCAGAGGTCTTGCACTCCCTTAACCCTCCCAGATTCCCTCTACACAAATTAGAGCTGAAGAATAGAGCATCCTTAATGCTATTGAGGAATCTGGATCCTATCCATGAACTATATAATGGGTCAAGATTAAGACTCATCAGATCTACTCCAAGAATCTTAGAGTGTTGTGTCTTAAAGGAGGGTGGTGATGGTGATGTGGTGCTAATACCCAGAATAACTCTTGATTCTGAACTAGAGGATTCCCCTGTCCCTTTTCACTAGTTGCAATTCCCTATGCATTTGGCCTATGCCATGACAATCAACAAGTCTCAAGGCCAGCCAGTTAGAAATGTTGGAATTGATTTATGTTCTTCTATTTTTTCTCATGGACAACTCTATGTTGCTCTTTCATGTTGTACTCATCCCAGAAGGATCAAGGTTTTATTTAAAAAAAGACAAGAAGATACTAAAACAACAAATGTAGTTTGGCCTGAAGTATTTGTAAATCTGAATATTTGATTCAAGTTTATGCCTTTTGTACTATGCTTTGTACTTTACAATCACCAAAAGTTTGCTATCAAATAAAAGTACTATCTGTCTGAGTCTTGCCTGACTGACATATAGCAATTGCCTGACTGACATATAGTAATTGCCTGACTAACTTAGACATATACCTCAACAACAAAAACTATCTGTGCCAAAGGCACAACACAGGTAAACCAACTATATATTATAGTCAAATTCTGGAAATCATTGGTTCCCCATAAGCTTCATTTTGCAATGTAGCTATCAAAAATGTTACAAAAAAGGAAGGAGTTTCCCTGGTGAGTTGTTCTCACAACTTCTTGTCAAGCAAGGTAATTAAGGTAGACATTAAACAGATCCATCCAATGTCACATGAATATTGTGATTTTGAGCGTGACTTGGATAGATCACTGAATAACTAGTAAAAAGAGACACAAAGTGAAAAATGAAAAATGCAGAAAAAATGGTTTCGTTTTACTACAATGATATATTCTACACAGAATGGGGAGCAGAATAAATATTTGAGATTTTGTAGTTAGTGTTTAGAGAGCAAAAAAAAGGTTTCTCAATGAACACCCTAATGTACCAATGAGTGGTCTCCAGACACTTTCTGATGGCCTGGCATGATTAGCCAGTCCATCATCAGTAGACAACCACTTTGCTACCTACACTTGTCTACAGATTAGTCAACAACTGCCATGGCACAGCATCCACAGCACAGCATGAATAAAGACAGATGGGGAACTTTGAAAAAACTGTCAGGGATGTTATGAGACTTGAGTGATGTGATCAGGACACTGTCAACTTGAACTGTGATGGGCCACCACAAACGAAAAGTCGTCACCTGGATGTCCAATTTGCCCTGGAAAAGGCAGAAAGCATCAGTTAGTCAGTCAGAACACTCTATCCTTTGTGAGTTTGATGAGGCACACAGTGAGCAACACTAATGATTTCAAGTATTTAAATATATATACCTCTATACATTAAGTCTACCTACAATCCAATCCCTTGACTCGGAGTCGTCACTTGTCAGCCGAAGCTCCATCGATCGGCATGCAGCGGACATTGAACAAGCTGACGGCACACCCGGCTTGCCTTTGCACAGTAGTCGTCACAATGTGTCACATGCACATGATGTTGGATGGATCCGTTTGATGTCTACCTTATGTCTGCTCCACCCGGAACCAACCCTCCCGGCCTTAACCGTGAGTTTGTTCTTCTCACGTTTCGTTGCTCTTCACCTGTACTAATCTACTCGTATTCTTCACTAAGCGGAACACGGTCGCTCACGTCGAGGACGAAGGCCTCGAGGAATATGTGAAGACTGCCGAATTCGACAAAGAGTGCACCGAAAAGGCACGCAAGGCCGCCTTATCCTCGGATGAACACAGCGATTCCTCCTCCGACGAGTTCAACAGCCTCTGGTCCAGCAGCGAGAGCGAATCTACCGCTACCACTGTCGAGATCTCCCCCCATGAGCCTTCCAGGATCGAAGCACATCTCTACTACGCCGGTATTCGTGAAAATGGTCGCGGACCCAAGCTCATCTACAGGGATTCTTCCGACGCCTACGTGAAACCAACTGGCCCTGAGGAATATAAGAGACTCATGCGCCTGGTCGATGTTCCGGACGATCATGAGTTCGGAAACGACGGCTTGTGGGAAAGGGTCCGGGCTAAAGTGCGTGTCTTTTGTTCGCGTTATGCAACAATATCTTGACTAACCCCTGTTCTCAAGGTTGTCAAGCTACTCGACGATAAGAAGATCAAAACCACCTGTGTCGACTTTGTTCGATTCACCTGGCTCGAAAAGAAGGAGGACGGGGTGGTCGAGGTAGACGAGGACGAGGGAGAGGACGACGGTGATGAAGACATCAACTACGACTCTATCCCACCTATCAAGCCTGTCGAGGACGGTGACCGTCACTACAGCAACCCGACCATCTGGGTAGGCGTAGCACCCAACACTCTCACCGCTGACACTGCATTCGACGCCACCAAAGGCATCCGTGCCTTCCTCAACGGGTTCAATGTCACTGATATAGATATCGCGTACCGCGAGACAGTCCCCAAGTCCTCGGTTAGCCCAGCCCTCTTTGCTCCAGTTGGTATTGTCGACCATCGCAGAGATTTCATCGACCCCGTCTCTGTTGCTCTCAGTCTCCCCATCGCCGGTCTCAAGACGACAATGCAAGGCACCATGGGTCCATACTTCCATGTTGGCAACACGCTCTATGCCATCACCGTCCGTCATAACTTGTTCCTTACCGATGGAGGCAACGACGAGTTCAGCTTCAACAGTGCGTTTCCATCCCTTTACCCTTTGACAATTTTAAGAACTTTCTGATTCTGGCCTTCAGCCTCTGCGCCGAAGATACAGGTAGCTTTGATGGGCAACCCTGCCTTCACGAACTACCTGGCCTCCATCCAAGCACACATCGGAACGCTCATTGACGCTGTCAACGCTATCGAGAAGAAAATCATGACTCTCACATCCAACGTCCATAATGGAATCGACCTCCCACAGTCGCAGACCGACCTCGACGCCCACGTAGCCGAGCGCGACAGGCTCCGCACCAAGATCACAGCGCTCAAGGCCTTCTTTGTGGACATTAAGAAGCGCTGGGGCAAGATCACGCAGCGCGTCATCGGACACGTCGTCTGGGCTCCCCCAATCGGTGTTGGTGTTGCTCCTCACCAGTATACTCGCGACCTTTGCGTAGTCCAGTTGTATAAGGAAAGATTCTCCAATCTGCTCGGGAACGTGCTTAGTCTTTGTACGTGCTAATTCTGTCTCATTGGAATGCGCTCATCTGAACTGTACCTCTCTCTCTGTCTCTTTCCATCTAGGTCCCGAGTACACCTCGACGAAGCTCAAGGCGTTGTTGTATGAACGCGACGATGTCGAGTCGACCTTTAAATACCCCGATGACGGCCTCCTTATTCTCCGAAACATCCTCACCGTCCAGCAGATCAGCAACCCCGACAACAAGACTCTCGAAGGCGACCTCATTCGTCGTGCTATTAAGCGCGGCTTCACTACGAACACCACTGTGGGCACGATTAGCAGATTTATGTCCTTTGTCCGCAAGTACTTCCCTACGGGAAATCTGGAGTCTATCGAGTTGCCGATTCTCCCTCATGAAAACGAGACCGGTACCTTCTCCAAGAGAGGCGATTCTGGGTCCACCATCGTCTCCCCCAAGGGCGAGTTTATTTCTTTGCTCACCGGCGGGACTAACAAGGGAACCGATGGGTCGGACATCACTTACTCTACCGTCTTCGAATGGGTCTGGGAGCTCGTGTGCGAACAGTTCCCAGGTGCCAACCTCTACTGGAACGACATTGCGGCATTCTTGGCTGCCTAGGTTCGTCTCTCTCTTTCGTCTTTATCCTATCTATCATACCCGTAACTAACGACCTTCTACTTCAAGGCATAGCAAATCGACTCTCGTCCTTGATGTTGCTGCGACTCCTTCTCTGTCTCGTTCCCCCCACGCTCACTACCAGTTTGCAACTCGTTCTGCGGTTTTGGTGCTCGCTTTTATCTATTGGATCGTGATTCTTGGTGCGGATAAGGCTGCTTTGACCGTTGGGCGACTGCCAAGGTGCGTCTACTCTCTTTGTCTTGTGTCTCTTTTGTCCTCATAGCTGACGACCTGGGCATTGGCAAAGTCGTTTCCACAGCGTCTTCCTCTTCACATCCAGTATGCGTCTTCTTTTCTTCTCGATATGTGACTCAATACTCACCACTTACCCCTCTTCCACGACTCCTGCTTCTTTCCAATCTCCCACTGTCTTTAACTCGTCTATCCCAAGTTTCGGTTCCGTGAATGCTGGTTGTTGGGGGCAGACGTGTGTTCGGAATGTCGGATCGCCGTTCAAGTCAGTATCTTTCTCTCATCTTGTCTTTGCGGAAACGACTGCTAATGCCCTCGACATCCAGGTTACGGTTGATCTATACGCTTCGTTTGCTGCCTCAACCTCGTCTGTGTTGTTTCTGCTCGCTATTATATACCCCTTGACTGCTTGTACCACTCCCCTCTATCCACACCCCCGCGTATGTGCTTCCCTCCTCCTATCCCATCGTGATCACGCACCTTTGTACCACCTACCTACCCCTCCTCGAGGTGCTGAGACTTTATTCTCGTGAGTTGCATTGACGACTTTCTATTAGGACTTTGCCTTTGTAACTTGCGCGATTAGGCTCACTACGTCCGACTTCAACGGTGGTACGTCGATCTGCCCCCTTCTTCGAATAATGTGTACTTCAGTGACTTCTTCCCAGGTAGATGTCTTCGTTTTAGATCACTATCGTGTAAGGTTTCCTATTCGAGACGGACGTTAACGTGAGAGCATGCTCCATGGACTCTGGAGCTGGTCCAAACATGTCTTCTATTCTCCGTAGCACAGACGTAACTGCTTATGGGGCTTCGAGCAGGAGGTGCGTTAACCGTTACCAACTCGTCACGTTCTTCAACTCGAAACTTGATCAAGCTTCTACAGGAGTTTAAAGCTGTATGCAGCCCCGTCGAGATGTTGATACGCAACACCAAGTCAGTAAAACTGGATAGGGCTCGTACGAGGGAGAACAGGAAGGGTGTCCGTTTTAACACGGTAGATCACACGTTGGTACGAAAACTTAGTGGTCTTTTCTAAATTCCTAGAAGCTCGTGTAGGAATCTTTGAGTCGGTAAGCGAAGTAGAAAGAACGGACCGGATGGATGCCTCGAGCTTACATAAGCGTGAGATAAGTCCAAAAAAGATTTTGGCCTTCTTCTTGATGGAGGAGTGGAAACTGACTACAATACAGGATGCTTGTGTTCACAGAGGCTGTCAGGAGTGGAACATGCATTGCATATCATGTGTGTGATGCCGTCTGGGTACAAAGTGCACATTATACGGGTGCAGCAAGCGATTGGATTACTTGTTATCCACACGGGAAAGGGCGTGGACAAGAGGGAATGGAGTGTCAGACAAGGGCATAAAAACGCACTAACATTGATGATTTTACAGTAAAGGAATCGAAAATATGGACCAACAGTATTACACAAGTCTGATATGTGAATCAACCAACATTGACACAGACACCGTCGGATCAGACCCTAACGCCGACACGACGACGACCGACACTGCTGTTGTCGTTGCTTACACGCGTCCCCGTCCCAGCGGTGACTCCACCTGCATTGCCACCTCCCCCAGTGCTCACACCACGCGCACGCTCCGTCAACAACGTACTCGTCAATCGTCACTGTCGATCCAGAGAGGGGCGATGACACAGGTGCGCTCTTGTTCATGCTCTTGCTCTCTGATTGTCGCACACTACCTGGCGTCGAAAACGAAGGAGGGGAGGGTGTATATGACGATGGACACTCGGGATGACGCGGGGCAGCTGTACGTCCCGTCGCACTCGCACTCGTATGGGACTGGGGCAGGGGCCGTCGCTTCGAACGCGGTTTCGCAGGCGTACTCGTATTGTTGAGCGTTGAAAAGGAAACGTCGAACGGGGGTCCAGGTGTACGGGGGGTGAAGGTGGGGAGGTGGACTCGGGCTGATAAGTGAGCTTGGGGGTGTGGGTGTCAGGAAATATAGTGGTGGGTCGTAGTGGGGATGGCGAATAGGACGGTCTTGTCGACCAAATTAGTACATACTTGTCGATCTTTAGGTCACGACTGACTTTGACGGTTGTTCAGAACGTTCCAAATACAATCACTGACCTTCATAGAAAAACCACCAGCGATCGACATGCCAGTGGAATCCTCAAGCACTGGTTCAGAGGAACTTCCCGAGCCTTCGGGTAAGTGTCCCCCATTCCTCATGGGCCATCCTGGATAACCACAACTTGGCAAAAGTTCCCAGCCCTAGCCCATCTTCCAACGCACGCGGCAAGCGCACCGCGATATTCATCCAAGACGAATGTCTCCAACACCGTTTCATACGTTCGCGTGACACCTCGGGCGTCGTCGAGCGTCCCGAGCGCCTTCACGCGGTCAAGCTGGGTCTGGCGGCTGCCATTGCGCGCATCGAGAACGTGGAGTCTGTCACGAATCCCCAGATACCTCAACCCGCGCCTCCGGCTGCAGGCACGGACGAAGGTGATCTAGCAGCGGCGCTGGCACGCATGGCGATTACACCTA